>SJYV01017599.1:3664221-3677364 GCA_006410875.1 Neotragus pygmaeus | reverse complement strand
GATTTCTTTGGAGGGAATGATGCTAAAGCTGAAACTCCAGTACTTTGGCCACCTCATGAGAAGAGTTGACTCATTGGAAAAGACTCTGATGCTGGGAGGGATTGGGGGCAGGAGGAGAAGGGGACGACCGAGGATGAGATGGCTGGATGGCATCACAGACTCAATGGATGTGAGTCTGAGTGAACTCCGAGAGATGGTGATGAACAGGGAGGCCTGGCATGCTGCTATTCATGGGGTCGCAAAGAGTCGGACACGACTGAGTGAATGAACTAAACTGAACTGAACTTGGAGAACTGACCCTTTATCATTATGCATAGACCTTTGATTCATTGCTGCTCTAATTTTTATTATTTGTTTTCTTGTGCTTTCTTTGGATTTAATTTTCTCTTCTTTTTCTAGAATCATGAGTTAGAAGATTAAATTGTTTATTTTAGTCTTTTCTTCTTTCCTACTATATGCATTCAATGATATAAATTTTACAGTTTATGAAAATTTTCCTTGTTCTGATATCAGCAATTAATACAGCTACTTCAGTTTTCTTTGATTGGTGTTATCATGGTATATCTTCCTCCAACCCTTTAATTTCAATGTATCTGTGTCTCCATATTTAAAATCAGTCTGCTCTAGGCAACATACAGTTGGGTTTGTGTATGTGTGATCAAAAACAAATAACAGGAGACCTACCTGATATATAAAATTTTTAATGTAGACTAAATCACTAGCTGTGGGTTTCCATGTTGTAATGGTTAGCACTCTGGACTCTGAATCCAGTGACCTAACTTCCCTGGTACTTAGATGGTAAACAATCACTCTGCAGTGCAGGAGACCCAGGTTTAATCTGCAGGTCAGGAAGATGCCCTGGAGGAGGAGATGGCAACCCACTCCAGTATCTTGCCTGGAGAATTCTATGGACAGCGGAGCCAGGTGGGCTACAGTTCATAGAGTCACAAAGAGTCAGACAACACTGAGTGACTAACACTTTCACTTCTAAGTGTATAGGACAGTAGTGTTAACTCTAACCACAGCATTTTACACATGATCTCTAGAAATTTTCCATCTCACATGGCTGAAACTCTATTCCCATGGAACAGAAAATTTTCATTTCCTCCAGTACCTGGAAACCCACTAGTGTGGGCAAACTGGGAGACTTATGCACCATCGGTAAGAATGTAAAGTGGTGCAGTCGCTATGGAAACAGTATGGAGATTCTTTACAATTAAAAGTAGATCTTCCCTATGAATCACTGGTGCTATTACTGGGCACTTAGCCACAAGAATAGAAAGAAATCAGAAAGTGGAAGAGAGAGATTTTCATTTCACAGCACCATTATTCATAATAACCAAGAGTTGGAAACAGGCTAAATGTCCTTTAATGTGTGAATGAGTAATGAAAATGTGTACTATATATGCAATGAAATATTCTTCAATCATAAAGGAGAAAGAAACCATATCAATTCTAGAAATGGATGACCATTGAGGACTTTATACTAAGTGAAATAAGCTAGCCATTGAAGAACAAATATTACATGATTCTATACCTCTCAGTTATCTAAAATAGACAGCTCACAGACAAAAGTGTGAGGTGTCCAAAGTGGCTTTGACTATTCAGAGTCTTTGTAATTTCATATAGATATTAGGGTTATATCTTCTATTTCTATAAAAAAATGCCTTTGGGATTTTGACAGGAATTGTACTAACATGAGCAATTTAATAATATTAACTCTTCTAGTTCACGAGCATGAGATAGCTTTCCATTTATCTGCATCTTCTTTAATTTTCCTCAGTGATATTTTACATTTTCAATGTAAAGTCTTTTGCCTTCTTGGCTAAGTTTATTCCTAAGTGTCTTGTTCTTTCTGATGCTGGGCTAAAACTATTTCTGTGTGTAGATGACATTGTTTTAATGTGTGTGCGCGTGTGTGCGCGTGTGTGTGTGTGCGCGTGCTCACTCATGTCCAATTCTTTGTGACCCCATGGAGTGAGTCTACCAGGCTCCCTTGTCCATGGAATTTTCCAGGCAAGAATACTGGAAGATCTTCCAGACCCTGAGACTAGCCTAGGTCTCTTTGCATCTCCTACATTGGCAAGCGATTCTTTACCACTGTGCCACCTAGGAAGCCTATCTTAATATCTAGAAAACTCTAATGATTATACACATACAAAAACGGTTGCAAATAATAAATGAATTCAGCAAAGTCTCAGGATCCAAAACCTACAAAAATCAGTCAGCTTTCTGTATCTTAATAATGAACCATCTGAAAAGATTCTTTTTTTTTTAATGGACTCTGACAGTCTTTTAACAAGTATGTTAGAATATAAATATTTAATGTGGTTATTGATACAGATTATTATCTATCATAATCATTATTTTTTTCTAGTCATTGCTTTTGATATGTATTTCTTCTTTGTCTTTCACTCTTTTTCTCTCTCCTTTAGTTTTAACTGAGTATTTTGTATGAATCCATTTTCTCTTCTGTCTGAGCATAGTTATATTTCTTTTTAAAAATTTCATTGGTTGCTCTATAGTTCACAGTATACATTTCCAACTAATTCGAATCCACCTTCAAATAATACTACACTGCTTAATTAGAAGTTCAAGTACCTTATAGCAGAATTTTCCTAATCCCTTCCTTCTGTCCAACCTACATTTCATCTTTCATATCACCTATCTATGTGCTAAAATCACCAAATACATTGCTGCTATTTTTTGAAAAAACTTTTATTATCAGCTCAATTAAGAAAAAGCAAGTAAGACTCAATATGCTTTACTTGTTTCTCTAATGTTCTCTATTTATATTTCTGTTTCTGACCTATATATCTTTCTTTCTGAAGACCTTAAACATTATTAAGGCAGGTCTACTAGCAACAAATTCCTTCAAACTTTGTTTGAAAAGTTGTTTTCTTCTCCTTAACTGCTAAATGGAACAAAGAATGCATCCTCATAATTTTGTCACTGAAGTAATTTATATAAAGAGAAGAGTTCAGTCCCTTGTTACAGAGTAGCTCACAAGAAATGTCCGGTTCTGTTGTTTTTCCAAAGTTCAAAAGGCTGGGCTCCAATCCCTTGGTGAGAAGGTGACTTAAAAACCCAAAGCTCAAGTGTCTGTGGAGCTCTCTGAGATGCAATGAAACCATAAACCTTAGGGCACCCTTGGTCTCAGGAGGACAGGCTCTCTAAATAGAGCAAAACAATAAACAAACCAACAAATGAGAAATGGACTACTTCCTGTTGTATTAGTAAACAAAGTATGTCAAAATCATCAGCGATTGCAGTAATTGCAGATGGTGAGCTGATGACCCTTGAGGGAACTCAGGAAAGAAAGAATACTTGCCACCTAGGAGCCATCAGACTGCAGCTACTCCCTATGTTGAGCCCTGAGGAAACTCAGGATGTGATGACACAGGATACTGGCCCCAGATAGGTGAGGTGCCTATCAAAGGAATGATTTCAGTGAGCCCAGACTCTTACATCTTACCATATATAGAAAAGCGCTAAATTCCTTAACTTGAGATATCTGGTTTTACTTTAATTGATAATAGTCTTTTGCCATTCAGACTACCTTTCCCCCCACCAACTCCTCTGAGCAGTTCTCTGTTACTTGAAATGGCTGCTGCCCTAGCTGCTGACTGCAGTCATGAAATTAAAAGACGCTTGTTCCTTAAAAGAAAAGCTATGACCAACCTAGACAGCATATTAAAAAGCAGAGACGTTACTTTGCTGCCAAAGGTCCGTCTAGTCAAGACTATGGTTTTTCCAGTAGTCATGTATGGATGTGAGAGTTGACTTATAAGGAAAGCTGAGCTCCACAGAATTGATGCTTTTAAACTGTGGTGTTGGAAAAGACTTGAGAGTCCCTTGGAGAGTCCCTTGGAGAGTCTCCTGCAAGGAGATCCAACCAGTCAATGCTAAAGGAAATCAGTCCTGAATATTCATGGAAGGACTGATGCTGAAGCTGAAACTCCAATACTTTGGCCACCTGATGTGAAGAACTGACTCCTTGGAAAATCCCCGGATGCTGGGAAAGATCGAAGGCAGGAGGAGAAGGGGACAACAGAGGATGAGATGCTTGGATGGCATCACCTACTCAACGGACATGATATGAGCAACATCCGGGAGCTGGTGATGGACAGGGAGGCCTGGCATGCTGCAGTCCATGGGGTCACAAAGAGTTGGACATGACTGAGCGACTGAACTGAACTGAACTAGCTTGAAGTTCTAAACTTCTCATGGAATAAAACATAACCTTCAATGTTTAGGTTGTGAATATTCTTTCAGTGGACGCAAAAAAACCTCCCAGCCTAGCCTTTTCTCAGATCCAAGTATGTTCTCCAGGGAATCCCATGCCTGACATCTAGTGGGTAGCAGGCAGGCTGGGCTCCAGCGCAGAGAGCAGACTCAGGTGGGGGAAAGCTGGGGCGAGGGGAGGAGGAGGCAGGACCTGAGGAAAGGCAGGGAGGGGTAAGGTGGACCCGGCGCCACAGGGAGCCAGGGAGGAGGCTTAGCTGAGCGCCAGGGGAAGGGAAGAGCCGCGGTGGGAGGAGGGAAGGGCGGGGTGAGGCAGTAGGATGGGGCGGGGCCTGGGAACCCGGCTGAGCGCCCGGAGGCACAGACCCTCACAGAAGCGAACCCAGCCAGCGCAGAGGCTTCCCGACATGCTGGAGGCCGCGAGCTCCCTGGCGGCGGCCCTCTGGGCGGCTCTCCGTCCTGGCACCGTCCTGCTGGGGGCCGTCGCTTTTCTCTTCTTTGCTGATTTCCTCAAAAGACGGCGCCCAAAGAACTTCCCGCCAGGGCCCGCGGGCCTGCCCTTTGTAGGCAACTCGCTCCAGATGGACCCTGAGAAGGCGCACCTGAAGCTTCAGCAGGTAGGAGCGGGCGAAGGTGTCAGAGCCGCGTCCTGACCTGACCTGCAGGACAGGGGCCTTCCGGGTACCGAGGGCCGGAGCATGGGGGCTTCTGAAGCATTCATTCGGGAACCGGGTACACCCTGCTTTGAGCTTTTCTTTCCTCACCGTCACCTGGAACGATTCCAGCTGTGCTTTCTAGGGGTGAACTGTTGCTGCTGCTGCTAAGTCGCTTCAGTTGTGTCCGACTCTGTGCGACCCCATAGACGGCAGCCCACCAGGCTCCCCCGTCCCTGGGATTCTCCAGGGAAGAACACTGGAGTGGGTTGCCATTTCCTTCTCCAATGCATGAAAGTGAAAAGTGAAAGAGAATTCGCTCAGTCGTGTCCGACTCTTAGCGACCCCATGGACTGCAGCCCACCAGGCTCCTCCGTCCATGGGATTTTCCAGGCAAGAGGACTGAAGAGGGGTGCCATTGCCTTCTCCAGAACTGTTGTTAACTGTTTACTGTTGAAGTGTCCTGACACGATCCGCTTTGGGGGAGGTAGGGGCTGCAGGTTTATTGTACAAAACGAAAAGTGTTTCTTGGTCCATATAGCTGATGGAAAAAGAGTAAATATTGAACTGTAGCTCTCATCTGAAACCTCACATACTGCCAGGAGCTTTAACATTTGCATATTTTCTCTCCTGTCAGGGATCCTTGGATTGAATATGGTTCAGAATCCTCTCTATATGCTCAGTAAATGTTTTTCGACTGACCAAGTGACTCTTTGTCTCTTCTATTTCTTTTACTAGAGTCTGGAGTGTGACAGACACATGTTTTTTAAAGTCATTTCGAAAAATAAAGTCATTTCGTTGTGTCTGGTTACCTATTACTGGGACATTCTGTTTATAGTATGATCACTTGTCTTTTCAATAATTTTATTCTTGGTGGGGGTAGGGGTGAATGCTATATACTTCCCCTCTTGGAGGCTCCGTTTTCCATATATAAAATGAGGATGTATGTGCATGTGCTTAGTCGCTCAATCACATCCAACTCTTTGTAATCCCATAGATTGTAGCTCACCAGTGTCCTCTGTCCATGAGATTTTTTTCAGGCAAGAATACTGGAGTGGGTTGCCATTCCCTTCAGGGGATTTTTCAGAATTGGGAATCGAACCCGAGTCTCCTTTGTCTCCTGCACTGCAGGTGGACTCCACCCAGTGAGCCATCCCTACCTAAATCCTCACGACTTTTCAGTTACATTGCTTCCATCCACACAAGGACACAGTTCCTCAGCTTCAGGTTCCTCCATCTGCAACCCACTCTCACTAAAGTATTCATTTTAAAATGTCATCCTCTGCCTAGATTTTCTTAGCACTTTCTGCTGCTTCCTAGAGTTCATATTCCTTAGGGAGCCACATGGATCCCTTCTTGTAGCCTCTTTCCACATTATAGTCGTCTCCCATCAAGGCTTCCTATCTGTGGCCATTCTGAATTCCTTAAAATTCCCTTCATCACTCAACACTGTTTCAAGAATCAACTGCCTCCCTGCCTCTCAGCACAGGTACCTTCCTGACTGACAACACTGTGGTAAGTGGTTGTGATAGTTAAATAAAAGGAGTGTTCAGTGTTAAAATAGCTTATAGTTGGTGCTCAAAAAAGAATAGTTCTAGTTCCCTAGAAATTCCTGGAGCACTTTCAACACAAGCCTGTATTACAAACTCAAGTTCAGATGGAGATGGCTTCATCAGTTTCTGGGAGAAACAGCCAATTGGTTGCACTAAGTGATAGGATGAGTATATAGACTTTTAAAGCCAAGATGCTAAGATTCTAAACCTGTGCCTTTAAGAATTGTGCCGTTTAATTTCCAAGTATTGGAAGATCTTCCTGATTTCTTTCTGTTAATGATTTACAGTCGGCATTCATTAGGGTCAGAGGACATATACTGTATTTCAACTTTGAACAGATATGTACAGGCTGGTTTTATGACCTAAAATGGAGTCCATCCATTCTTGAAATAATGTCTTCTGCTGCTGTTGTTGGAACATTCTGTACTATATATCAGACAGACTCGAAGAGGTGAGTGCATTGTGCAGTGCTTCTATATCCTTGTTGACTTTTTATCTACTAATTCTCTCAGTTACTAGGAGAGGCATGTTAAAGTTTCCAACTATAATTAGAAGTTTATCTATGTGTCAGATCAGTCCTGATAGTTTTACTTTATATATTTGGCAGCTCTTTTTATTTGGCTCATGCACATTAAAATTATTACGTTATCCTGGTGAACTGGCTTTTTAGTTGTTACATGTTCTTCTTGATCCCTGATGATTTTCTTTGCCTGAATGTTATCTGATATAATAGAGCCATACCAGCTCTCTTTTAATCAGGATTTGCATATTATATGCTTCTCTGTTCTTTCACTTTTAACTTATACTTGAAATGAGTTTTTATATAGGTGGGTCATTTTTTCATTGTGCCAATATCTCTTTTAATTGGTGAATCTAGATCACTTGTATTTACTGTAACTTTTGATGTCTGAGGGATTCCCTGGTAGCTCAGCTGGTAAAGAATCCTCCTGCAATGCTGGAGACCCTGGTTCTATGCCCGGGCCAGGAAGATCCCCTGGAGAAGGGAAAGGCTACCCACTCCAGTATTCTGGCCTGGAGAATTCCATGGACTATATAGTCCATGGAGTCACAAAGAATCGGACAGGACTGAGACACTTTCACTTTGATGTGTGAACACTTAAGTATGCCATTTTTCTATTCACTTTCTATTTTTCACTTTGTTTCATGTTCCTCCATTTCTCCTGTCTGGTCTTTTGTGGGTCACTTGAACATTTTTAAGAATTCCTTTCTCATTTAACTGTAGTGTTTATAGTGTGTTTCTTTGTTTGGTGCCTTAAGTGTTTGCTCTAAAGGTTATGTGCTATGCATACATAGCTTATTGTATTCTGAGGTTATTTCTCCATTTTAAGGCTGAGGAAACTGAAAACTAAGTGATTTGCCTAAGTTACTCAACACTGAAAATGGCCAAAGAAGGACTTGAATCTTAATCTGGTCTCTACTTATGCTACTTGACTTTTCATGATATAGTTAGCAGATAATTGATTTTGTTCAGGGTTGCACTTATCCAACAGACACTTAAGAAGTGCTTATCATATGACAGGTATAATACAAGAAGAGTATATGGTGAAATGTGTGGTATAAATTTTTGGTAACCAAATGAGATGTCATTAGGTGGGTTCATTGTGAATGGGAATCCATGGGGATACCCTCCTAGAATGTTGAAATAAATCTGGTTGAACTTGAGCAGAGGCAAGTGGCTCTGTGGAGTAAAGTGGACAGGAGATTTTAAGTTGGAGAAGCGACTTGAGCTAAAACAAAATAAGAAGGCAGTGAAGAAACTGGCTGATTTGTTTAGCATGGTTTTCCCCCCATTTTCTCAACATTCTCTACCATAGCTGTCTGGCTTATTATAGAAACATTTATGTAAATACGAAAAATTTCTTATTGGACTAAGAAGGGGAAATGGTAGATAAGGTGGTTAAATGCACTATAAGGGTTTATATAGAGTTGCTGTAACAAAAAGATTCCAGAAGACAGGGGTGTAAAAAAGATTGAAATATATTTGTCTCTCACAAGTAGGTTGAGATGTAGGTAGGAAGACCAGGATAGGAAGGCTGCTTTGCTCCACAAGGTCATCTAAAATTACAATGCTTCTGTCTTGTGCTCTGGCCCTGCAACAGTGTCATGTGTAAGTTCTGTGCCATGAAAAGAGGAAAGTGAGAGGTGGTGAGAGGCAACTTTCCTGTAAGAACACAACCCAGAAGACGCGCACGTCACCACTACGCACGTCCCATTGGATTCACATGAAATTAAGTGAGGTGTAATGTGACCAGTTAATCCTTAGGGAGTTCTGTCACTCAGCAGAAGAGAGAGAGAATGTGTTCATGCTTTCTTTAAGGATGAGACATACAGAGCAAATTAGAAACTGTCCTACTTGATGCCCATCAGCTATGCACTATATCTCTGTGCCTCTTTTTCTGAAAATTGGGCATACATTATAGAGTTGTTATAAGAAACAAGTTAGTTAGGATTATCAGCCTACTGCCAGGGTGCCTAGCATACAGTGGATGCTCAGTTTATATATTTACCTCCCTCCCCTTCTCTTCAAACGTTTATAGTAACCAATTCAAGAACAAAAAAATTTTTGATTGCAAATGAGGCATCACTTGTCTGGCCTGATTGCTGCATGGGCTCCCTTCATACACTCTCTGGCCATTTCCCTTCCATTTCTTTGTCAATATCTTACAAGAAATCTTTTGCTAAAATACAGTCCCAAATATATCAATAAAAATACATAATTTTATTATTAACCTTAATATTATGATTTACTAACCCCAGAATCCTAAAGATGAGAATTTGTAAGAGCCCTCATTTTATATATTTGGAAACTGAGACAGAGAGAAGTTAAATAACTTGACCAAGTATCACATAGAAAATAACCAGTGGAAGCTGGATACAAAGGGATTTGTATGCCTTCAGAATTCAAGTACTAAGCACTCAACTTACCTCTCCTATTCAATTTTTAATTGCAAACAAAACAAGATATAAAGTGTTTCACTTGACATTAAGGCATCCTTGGTCTAGCTCATAGTACCTTTCCGGCCTTGTATCCCATCTCCCTACACAGGTGAGAGGTATTCTTTCCAGGAACCTATCCCAGCCCCAGGACCCTTATGTGTGTGTGACAAACCCAGACACTCTTTCTTTCACTCACACTTTCTCTCCTCTCCCTGCCCCGTTAACTCTCATTCTCAGTTTATTGCTGTCACATCCAGGAAACTCTAAGCTCCCAGGGCTATTTCAGCTTTATGCCTTTGTCTTTAAATCTTACAAATACTTCCAGTCCTTAAGATCTTTGGCACTTTGGCTAAGTTACTTCTCCATGACTCACTTTCCTTACTGAAACATAAATAATATCATTACTGCCATAGGGTGGATGAATGAGTGGTTAAGAAAATGCACTTCCACTGCAGGAGGCAGGGGTTCGATCCCTATTCAGGGAACTAAGGACCCACAGCAATGTGGTACAGTCAAAAAAAGATTAATTTGGTCTAGCTTCATGGGAAATAGATGGGGAAACAGTGGAAACAGTGTACAATTTTATTTTGGGGGGCTCCAAAATCACTGGAGATGGTGACTGCAGCCATGAAATTAAAAGATGCTTACTTCTTGGAAGAAAAGTTATGACCAACCTAGATAGCATATTGAAAAGCAGAGACATTACTTTGCCGACTAAGGTCTATCTAGTCAAGGCTATGGTTTTTCCTGTGGTCATGTATGGATGTGAGAGTTGGACTGTGAAGAAGGCTGAGCGCCGAAGAATTGATGCTTTTTACCTGTGGTGTAGGAGTGGACTCTTGAGAGTCCCTTGGACTGCAAGGAGATCCAACCAGTCCATTCTGAAGGAGATCAGCCCTGGGATTTCTTTGGAAGGAATGATGCTAAAGCTGAAACTCCAGTACTTTGGCCACCTCATGCAAAGAGTTGACTCTTTGGAAAAGACTGATGCTGGGAGGGATTGGGGGCAGGAGGAGAAGGGGACGACCGAGGATGAGATGGCTGGATGGCATCACTGACTCGATGAACGTGAGTCTGAGTGAACTCTGAGGGTTGGTGATGGACAGGGAGGCCTGGTGTGCTGCAATTCATGGGGTCGCAAAGAGTCGGACACGCCTGAGCGACTGAACTGAACTGAACTTCCCTAGTAGGGAGTACTCACCGTCACAGGATATGAGGGAAATGAGACAAAAGGTGGAAGGTGGTTAGCGTGGCACCCAGTGGTTGTGGCTGGCTGTGACCACCAGCGCCTTTCCCCTGTACATCTTCCCTTTGCTCTTGTCCTGTCTGCCCCCTTGAGTGAGTGCACCTATGCTCCTTTGCTCACGGAGTCCATTCATTCCCCAGAGTCTAGAGTGGCTGGCTGCCAATATCGAAAACAAACTGTCTTTCCCATTGCTGTTCTCTTTCTTCCTCACAGAAGTTTTCTTTCCCCTTTTTAGGGGCTGTAGAGAGCACACTGCCCTGCTTGTGAGATTTTAGTTCCCAGTCCAGGGTTAAACCTGTACCATGGCACTGAAAGTCCAAGCCCTGACTACTGGACAGCCAGGGAATTGCCCCTCCCAGAAACTGTAAGCGAAAAATCGTTTTCTCCTTCTTATTCAGGGGGAGTGGAGGCTCCAAAAAAAAGTGAAAGAACTTTTCTGAGGTCTCACAGCTAGCCAAGCNCTGGGCTGCCGTCTATGGGGTCACCCAGAGTTGGACATGACTGAAGCGACTTAGTAGTAGTAGTAGTAGTCAGAGGCTCTTGAACTCTAAGAAGTATTCCAGAGAATATACATTCAGACAAAAGTTCCTAGTTGTAATGTCTCTCTCAGTGTTCTTCAAGGGCAGTGAGAAGGTAGAGTCTCTCAAATGGGAATATGAGTGGTTTGAAACATATTTAAATTGTAATAACATTTATATTTGGAAAACAAACCAAAATAATCATTTTTGTAATTCTAACTAGAAAAGTAAAACTCGGTATAATCTTGGCTAGGAAGGCTATGTCAAAAAACAAACAAGCAAACAAACAAAACCCAAAACAAAAAAGACTCTTAATAATTCTTAGGGTGGTGATGAAAATTTTTAATCAAATGGTACATGTGTGGTCAGTTGCTCGCTCAGTTGTGTCTGACTCTTTGTGATCCCAGGGACTATAGCTCACCAGGCTCCTTTGTCCATGGGGTTTCCCAGCAAGAATACTCGAGTTCATTGCCATTTCCTACTCCAGGGAATCTTCCTGACCCAGCGACCAAACCTGCATCTCTTGTGTCTCCTGCACTGGCACAGAGATCTTTACCATGGAAACACTTGGGAAGCCCCTCATCAAATGGTGACATGGGTTAAAAAAAATTCTTGACTCAGATAACTAAAAATAGAATTAGCATATGATCCAGCAATTCCACTCCTGGGTGTACATGTGGACAAAACTATAATTCAAAAAGCTACATGCACCTTGATGTTCAAAGCAGCACTATTCACAATGGCCAATACATGGAAACAACCTAAATGTCCATCACTGGTTAAATGGATAAAGAATATGTGGTGCATATATACACTGGGCTACTACTCAGCCACGAAAAAGAACAAAAATGCAACTGCAGATTATCATGTCAAGTGTGTCAGAAAGAGAAAGACAAATATCATATGATATCACTTACATACAGAATCAAAAATATGACACAAACGAACCTGTCTATGAAAGAGAAGCAAACTTATGAACATAGAGAGCAGACTTGCAGTTGCCAAGGGGAAGGGATTTGGGGAAGGGACAGATTGAGAGGTTGGGGTTAGCAGATGAAAGTAAGCTATTATATCCGAATGGATAAACAACAAGGTCCTACTGCATGGCACAGGAAATTATATTCAATATCCTGTGACAAACCATAATGGAAAGAATATTTTAAAAAGAATATATATGTGTATGTATATATATATATATATATGTATGTATAACTGAATCTGCTGCACAGAAGAAATTAACACAACATTGTAAATCAACTATATTTTAATAAAAAACAAAACAATTTATATAGACAACTATTAAATATATATAAATTTATATTTTATATTAAATAACATATATTAATAATTATTTTAATTTATATTTTTAATTAAATGGCAGATGAGCTTATTGAAGGCAAATGATACAGCAGAAGCAGTAGAGTATAAAAATGCACAAGGAATGGTAAATTTGAAGAGAAGTTTTATACTGATGAAGAATAAGTGGTTCTGAAGTCATTATTCAACAAGGGAGATTCTTTACCATTGGAGCCATCTGGGAAGCCCCTTCTTATTTTTAAAATGACAGAACTTTTAAAAGTAGCAATATGGCATTACATTTGTATTTTCTTACATTGTTTCCAGTCACAATTAAGTCTTTAAAGAAACTAGAAGAAAACCTATTGAAAACTTCTGGACTAGATGGTACAATTCTCAGGTACCCTACATCTTATTTGCCCCCCTCCCCCACTTCTATCTCCCTATCTTCCACCATTGGCTAAGACAAACTGGGATGACTGCTAAATATTAGCAGACATTTTTCTATGGGATAATTCAGTTCAGTTCAGTTCAGTCACTCAGTCGTGTCCGACTCTTTGCGACCCCATGAATTGCAGCACGCCAGGCCTCCCTGTTCATCACCATCTCTCCGAGTTCACTCAGACTCACGTCCATCGAGTCCGTGATGCCATCCAGCCATCTCATCCTCGGTC
>SJYV01017599.1:3584910-3664121 GCA_006410875.1 Neotragus pygmaeus | reverse complement strand
ACACACACACACACACACACACACACACTCCCCTCAATATAATCTCCCTCAGCTCTACATACTCTCCATTCCAGAACACACAGACATGTGCATGTATAACTGTGACTCTTCTACTATTTTTCAGAATGTGAAGAAATATGGGAATGTTTTTAGCTTGGATTTTGGTACATTTCCTTTTGTTCTTATAACTGGATTACCCTTAATTAAAGAAGCGCTTGTCCACCAAGGTGAAAACTTTTCCAACCGCCCTGTAATACCTCTCCAGGAGCGTATCTTTAATGCTAAAGGTAAGTTCTTACATTGGTTAGCGTATGTTTGATATTCTTATGGTCTGCGGAAAGTAACTCCAACAATCCCAGGGACCAAGCTCCTCATAAGGAACCTGAGTGTCCACGTTTCCCTGTTGAAGGCATCCCCTCAGGGCATTNTAAGTTCTTACATTGGTTAGCGTATGTTTGATATTCTTATGGTCTGCGGAAAGTAACTCCAACAATCCCAGGGACCAAGCTCCTCATAAGGAACCTGAGTGTCCACGTTTCCCTGTTGAAGGCATCCCCTCAGGGCATTTGGCAGAGTCAGCTCTAATGTCAGGGATTTGGGAGAAGCGACATGACCTGCATGAACTCACTCTGGGTGCTTTGATAAATAAGTATCCTCATCACTCAGTGATGTGATGTGTTGTTTAAGCAGAGAAAAGGCAATGCGTCCTCAGACTCTCTTTCTGCTTTCCCACTCAGATCTCTTCCCCTAGAAAATGGAAGTGGATCAGCTTGTCCTGTTGATTAAGTGATCCCTTCTTGCCTCCAGTTCCTTATGCTCTATTATTAAGGCTGTGCCCCAAAGGTATCTCAAGCCTTCTATCTATGTTAAAAGAGTTTGGCATGAGTACTTAGAATGGTCACTAAATAAACTTCCATTTTCAAAATTCTAAATGAAACTTTAATCTATACTTCTACAAAAACACCATTTTTTCAGGTATTTCTCAATCCCTCTTTGAAATACTTCACCCGTTATTCTACATCCATCCACTCGATTATCTGCCATGAGAACCTAGGACTAGAGGCACCAGTGACAGAGTAGTGAGTAGAACAGAAAAAATTCTTGATTTTTGTGTAATTTACATGTTATTAAGAGAGACAGTATCAAGTACACTAAAATTTAATGCCTCGGTTTTATGAAGGTAAGAGCAGGGTTCACTTAGTATGGGTATCAAATCTGGTCCTGAGACTCAGGAAAAGCTATTATAAGTAAATAACAAGTAATAAAATGAAGAAGCAATCCACTAGAGGGAATAGAATATGAAAAGTTTCTAAGATGGGTAAAAGGACAGTGAACTGAGGAATTGAAAGGTATCCAGTGTGAGAAGAACAGAGTTTAAATGGAGATAATTAAGTGAAGATGAAGATGCTAAGTTTGGCCAGAAATAGTTCATGTTTAAGGGTATTGCTTTTTATCCTAATAACAATGCAGGCTTCTGAATGTTTAAGTAGTAAAAGGAATCAACATACTTACATGGTAAGTTTTAAAGACTTCTCTAAGCTTCAGTGTCAGGAATGAAATAAAAGGAGCAAAAGACTATTGTAGAATTTTAAGGGAGAAGAGGTGGTGGCCTGAACTAGGGAAGTGGCAAGAAATGGCAGTCCAGTAGGTTACACTAGGAGAGTGACTCTGAAGACAAGTTGATTTCAGCTATTCAGGAGGCATATTCAGTAGGACATGATGACCTAGATGGAGGGAAATAGAGGTAGACACCCAAATGGGTAGGTAAAGGAAAAAAGGAAGATGCGGAGGAGAACAAGGTGTTCGTTGGCCTGGGTGGCGAGTTGTATGGAGCAAATCATTAACTCAGTCATGAATATGCTGAGTGTGAAGCCAAGAGAGTCAAGCAGAAAATTGGTTACATGTCTGCAGCTGAGGCACAGATACAGGCGTTCACATCTGTAGATGTCGTTTGAGATATTTGGAGTTGATAAGATTTAGTAGAAATGGAGGATAAGGGTAAGAAGAGAAGAGGCTTTGACCCAAGCTAGAAAAGGTTCATCGTTTCAAAACTTGATAGGAGATAAGGTAACTGAAGGTATGATGATTTCTGTGAAGTCAGAATTAGCAGAAGAGTCTGGAGAGTGTGGTGTCCTGAGCACCACTGGAAAAGAGTGTTTCAAGAAAAAAGTATCTCATGCTGTTGACATGAGGCTGAAAAGGATCCTGGACTGAACAGCAGGGAGGGCCACTTCACTAAGGTGGTGGAAGTGAAAGGGAGATATTAGAAGGAGTAGAAGAGTGTACTGGAATGAAGAATTGAGAGGGTGGTGGTCTCACCTGTGTTATAGAGTTCTCTGCACACCTCATGCGGAGAAGGCAATGGCACCCCACTCCAGTACTCTTGCCTGGAAAATCCCACGGACAGAGGAACCTGGTAGGCTGCTGTCCATGGGGTCGCTAAGAATAGGGCACGACTGAGCGACTTCACTTTCACTTTTTACTTTCATGCATTGGAGAAAGAAATGGAACCCCACTCCAGTATTCTTGCCTGGAGAATCCCAGGGACAGAGAAGCCTAGTGGGCTGCTGTCTCTGGGGTCGCACAGAGTCGGACACGATTGAAGTGACTTACCAGCAGCAGAAGCAGCACACCTCATGATGGATTTTTTTATCCTTTGCCTGTGATTTTCTTTCTGCATACCATTCACAATTCTTTGTTCTCTTGGGTGATTCATCTTTTAAAGATCTTTAAGCACTTTCTCCTTATGAGTTTTGATTTTATCTAGTCCATTAGTGCATGCTTAGTATGTAACATAACAAATACTTAAATATAGTATGCGACAAGTAATCAAAGCATGAGCATCAGAGTCAGGCAGACTTGAAAATGAATGCCTGTTCTGCTGCTCCAACTCTGTGACCTTGCAGAGTGTACTTTTATCTCCTGTGCCTCAATTTTCTCATCAGCCAAATTGGGGTAGTAGTTCGGTAACAGCACCCCACTCCAGTCCTCTTGCCTGGAAAATCCCATGGACGGAGGAGCCTGGTAGGCTGCAGTCCATGGGGTCACTAGAGTCAGGCACGACTGAGCAACTTCCCTTTCACTTTTCACTTTCATGCATTGGAGAAGGAAATGGCAACCCACTCCAGTGTTCTTGCCTGGAGAATCCCAGGGACGGGGGAGCCTGGTGGGCTGCCGTCTATGGGATCGCACAGAGTCAGACACGACTGAAGCAACTTAGCAGCAGTTTGGTAATAGTGATATATATAGAAGTATATCAGAGAGTGAGTACTAAATCCCAGAATGCATTAAAAACGCTAATGTCTCCAGCATTGCAAGCAATCAGTAAATTCAATCCATTATGTCAATTGCTTTGAAATTACTTCTCTGAATAGTTTCAAGCACCTTAAAGCCCTTTTTCATCCTTCTGATACATCATGGATCTTGTTGGCTTTTTTTCATAATATTGGCTTTCTTTTCCCAGGCTTGATCATGTCCAGTGGCCACATATGGAAGGAACAAAGAAGGTTTGCCCTGACAACTCTTAGGAACTTTGGTTTAGGAAAGAAGAGCTTAGAGGAACGCATTCAGGAGGAGGCCTCCTACCTCATCCAGATGATAGGAGAGGAGAACGGTGAGCATGTCATAGGACACGTGCAGGGACTGTGGCTCATACGTTCACTAACCAGATGTTCATCAGCGCCTGCCTGCCTTTCCTGAGCCCAGAATTGTGTAGGGTGCTGAGGAGATAATGGAACAGCTAACCATGACCTGTCCTCATGGGGCTCATGAATTAAGACAAAGATGGGTAGTAAACATATTGGTTTGAAATCCTGGTCATCAGTTTGGCTTCCCATGCATTGACTAAGTACTTGCCCAGTGTCAGACCCTGGGTGGTTCTGTAGTCGGTGTGTCATATGTCACACAGAGTAGGATCTCTGTAAAATAGAAACAATCCAATATGAAGGCTCCATCTCTTCTTCTTCCTCCAGGAAAGCCTTTTGACCCTCACTTCACAATCAACAATGCCGTTTCCAATATTATTTGCTCTGTCACCTTTGGGGAGCGGTTTGACTACCAGGATATTCAGTTCCGGGAGCTGCTGAGAATGCTGGATGAGGTCTTAAATCTGCAGACATCAATGTTCTGCCAGGTGAGGCAGTGGTCACTTCCTATCTTGCATATATTATGTTAACGTCTGTCACAGATTAGATGGGGTCTTTCTTTCCTTTGTAGCTAGAAGATAACCTTTTTAAATTGACTTCAGCACAAACTTGTTTGAAATCAGTCTGTTGACTTTAATGTTTTTTATAATATTGTATTTACTATTGATAAATAACATTACTAACATTTATATAAAGTACAGTACTTTACATGACATACAGGTATACACTACATTCTTTTCCTTAAAAAACAGAATACTGTTTTGAGTCCATTATGTCCCTCCCTAGTCCCACACCTCTGTGATCCTCAGATGTATGCTTCTGTGCCTGGCTCTAACTCAGCTCATTGTTTTGAAATTTATTTATTGGGCTTTCTAATTTACTGTGTAGTTTTCCTCTGCATGAAGGTGCCACTGATTTTTATTCTCTTGAATAATGCTTGCAGATTTATTGAACATATGAGGGATTTCTAATTTGAGGAAGTTATGAATAAAGCTGCCATGAACATTTCTGTTTTATTGTTCATGTGGACACATCCACTCATCTCTCCTGCATATACTCCTGTGTGTAAAAATCCTTAATGGTTTTCACCATTGGTCTACTTCCATGCCCATCCACACTTGTTCCTACCAGTTTTCTAAATTTCTAGGATATGGATTTAAGGGATTCAACCCTCACCCTGTCCTTGGTAATCCCTGCCATCTCCTTTTGTCCTGCTAGGGTTGTAAGTCTGTCAAAAGCTCTGCTCATCTGCTTGGCCTCTTAGCCCCTTTTGTGTATTTGGAAGGCACTGTTATGGGAAAATCAGCCCTGAGTATTGGGGTAAACCCTTGTGTATGTAAAGGAGGATTTACTTGTAATCATTTTTAAAAGCAACATTGCCTGGAGATTTATGAACCCATCTCACCTAACCTGATAAAGCAGTTAGCATGAATCCTGGCACAGAAAATGGACATAATGAATGTGAGCTACTATTATTATTATTGTCAGTATTATTTTTGAACAACATTTCTTATTGTCACTTCTAATCATGGTAACCCCTCCACTCAGTAATTCCATTTTCTTCCTTCCTATTAAGACAGAACTTAGAAAGTCTGGGACCTCAGTGAGCATGTGTTGACTATTCCCAGGGAAAAGAAATTCCTGATAAGGTTGGATGAGGCAGTGAGGTGGGGGGTAATAAGCATTTTTTAGAGACCCAAAATAGCTCAGGCAGAATGATTGACAATTCCATATACTTTATTTCAGTCAATTTTTACAACAACCCTTTAAAGATGAAATGGAGCATCCTAGTATGGGCAAGTAGATATGGGAATGCTTAAGCATATTCACATAGTGATCTGCTGGCTGTGTGTTAAGTGTGGAATCGATCTCATGTGATTGAGTAAGGAAAATAACCCTGGTGCCCCAATGGCAGCGGATTATACTAAGCCCAGACAAGTTACATCATCATCTTCATTGTTGTCATTATTATCATTCCTGAAGCCTTATAGCTAGAAAGCGGTAGAACTAATATTCAAAGGCATGTATGTTTCATTTTAAGTCTAGGCCATTTTCCATTATGTTGGGCTATCTGTTTTCTACCAGATATTTTTAGGGAAAATATATCCAAAATACACTTAATTTTTATTAAAAATGTCTTATCCTCATGAAGAATGCATCATAATGGTAAGATAGATAAACACGTATCTATGTTTAACATAACGAACTAGCTAGCTACAAAGAGGTGTTTCATGCACAAAGATATATACACACATATTAGAGGAAAATGTCATGAAAAAATATAAAATAAGGGAATGGGAAGAGATTCCAGAAGTACTGTATTATAGGATTGTCAGGTAAGATATCTCCGAGCAAGAACCAACCTGAATGAAATAAAAGGCTAGAATTTTACAATTTCCAGAGGAAGACCAATCTTCACTGAAGGAATAGTGAATGGAAAAGACTAAACATTGCCATTCTTGATGTTGTCACAGAGACCAACGGAGCTGGACTAGAAAGACTAAGAGCGAGGAAGATGGCAGCGGGTGATAGCAGAAGAGGGGACAGGCGTGGAAGGGGCCAGCTCACGTGGAGCTCCAGGCCAGGAGAATGATGTAGAATTTCTCTAAATGTCATGGAATATCTTTGCAGGGTTGAAAGATAAATAGTTGAATGATCTGATTAAATTGTTAAATGATCTCTCTGGCAGCTCAGTGCAAAACAGACTGGGAAAGGGGTTGAGGAGAGAATCAGGGAAATTGCTGGGAGGCCTTAAAGCACCTAGGTAAGAAATGCTGGGGCTTTGTCCTAGAATGACAAACACATGGAGTACTGAGAAGTGGTCTGAAAATGGTTCTGTTTTGGATGGAGTGCTGAAATGCTTTGCCAGAGGGGAAAGAACAGGGGTGTGACAGAGAGGATGAGACAAGGGTGATGCCAAGGGTTAAGGTAAGCAAAGAAAATACATATAGAAATACAGTGGTTTCCTTGTCTTCAAAAGTAGACAACGGGCACCTCCTTGTCTCCATGACTGTTTTGTTTTCTCCATCAGCTTTACAATGTCTTTCCAAGGATAATGGATTTCCTTCCGGGTCCACACCAAGCACTCTTTAATAATTTGGAGAAACTGAAAATGTTTGTTGCCAAAATGATTGAAAACCACAAGAGAGACTGGAATCCTACTGAAGCAAGAGACTTCATTGATGCTTATCTCCAGGAAATAGAAAAGGTGAGGGGACCTGGGTGTTTTCCTGAGGAGTGTTCTGAGAGGGCAAATGAGGCAATTCTGATATCTTATTGCTGCTGTAAGAGATCACTATAAACTTGGTGGGTTAAAACAACCGACATTTATCAAGCCAAGGTTGGGGCAGGCTGGCTGTTTTGAGGCTCTAGGGCAGAATCCACTGATGGGCTTTTCCAGCATCTAGAGGCTGTCTATACCCCTGAACTCATGCCGCTTTCCTCCATCTTCAAAGCCATTGATGTAATGTCTTCTTTTCCACTGTCCTCGCATCTTCTCTTAATTTGCTCCCTGTCTCCTCTTAAACTCTTCTGATTGCAATGGGTGCGCTAGGATAATCCATATCAAGATCCTTAATTTCATGATATCTACAAAGTTCCATCTGTCAAAAAACATTTACCTGTTCCAGAGATTAGGATATGGACATTTTTGTGGGTCATTATTCAACCTAGCACAAGGTTGGAAAAATAGAGACACTATTTCAGAGTATAGGCGTATCATTAGCTCAGAATTGATGATAACATTCTAAATAAAGATATTGGTTTAAGAGTATTCAGCTTGAGGTCTTTGGAAAGCCCACATATACTGCCTTTTGATAGTCTATTTCTGTCCTCTACCCATGTCTGAAGGACCTGTACACAATCGGGAAAATAAGCATTGTTTCATTGTTACTTTTACCAATGTCCAGTCCCCTACCCCTTCCCCAGTTCCCCAGCACAGAGTATAAGTGAAGCTGAGTCAGATGCCAGAGGTTAGTCTCAAGTGGAGGACGTTTGCCTTCCTCCTCCTCCCTATTTCATGCGCTTTCAAATGTGGTTTGTGAGATGTGGGGAAAAGGCCAAATTGGATATCGGTCTTTTAACATATTGAGCCCTGTGGTTAACACTCATCACTGCATCAGTGTCATCATTTTTGACTCATTTTCACCTTTTAGAGTTGAAAGAATGGTGATTTTTTTTCTGTCTCCTCTCTTATTTCATGTTACTATTATACCATTAATAGAAGTATTGATTCCTCCTGACAGGAGGAGACTTCACTTGTTATAAGGTGTGCAGGCACACAGAGGAACACTGAGACATTGAAGCTCCCATAGGAAAGTGGTGAAGATACTGGAGGGCCATGAGGAATGATTGTTGGATTCAGAGAAGTTTAACCTCAGGACAATGTTAATGGGGAGTTGTGAGAATTGTACTTCAGAGAAATTCATTTAATTCTTTATGATAACAGTACAAACATTTGTTGAGGATTTCTTATATGAGATTTCCATCTCACATAGTTCATAATGCCAGTTGAGGAGCGAATACTGAACACAGAGTGTTTGAGAGGTTTAGTAACTTGGTCAAGTTGTACATATAGTGAAAGGTGTGGCTAATATTGGAATGCGAATATTATTATATTTCAAATATAATAATAGATTCTCCCAAAATATGGAAGTAAAAAAGATTCTCTCAATTTTCATCCATCCAAAGTGACAAAAGCTCCCAGCACTTAGCAGGAAGATGCTAATGATACTGCAATAATAAGCCTCTGCCTGCTGAGATGATCAAAGGAAAAGTCATTTCTCTTGGGGGAATCTCTCCTCCCATGTTCTCACTAGGATGAAGCCTCCTATATTGTGGCAACTAAGAACCATCTGGATAAGCCAATAATCACTGTTTTCTAGCATAAAGGTGATGCTTCTTCAAGTTTCCATGAAGAAAACCTCATCTACAGCACCCTGGACCTCTTCCTTGCTGGAACAGAGACAACTTCAACCGCCCTGCGCTGGGGGCTGCTGTACATGGCCCTTAACCCCGAAATCCAAGGTGAGCTTGTTAGTGGATGGGCCTAGGCCAGGTCAGTATGCTTCCATAAATTAGTTCATCTATGTCTCAATATTCCTAAAGGGAATGTTGGTTCACGAACCTCACAAATAAGAGGAACCTGAGGCTCACACAGCTTTAGGAACTTGCAGCAGGAATGTTGTTTAGCAAGAGTTTTCCACCTAATTTGTCTCACACCAGGGCCCACTTCCCACTCTCATACCTCCCTGAGAAGCTAGTCTGGAGAGCCTAACANAGGGGACAACCGAGGATGAGATGGCTGGATGGCATCACGGACTCGATGGACGCCAGTCTGAGTGAACTCCGGAAGTTGATGATGGACAGGGCGGCCTAGCGTGCTCTGATTCATTGGGTCGCAAAGAGTCGGACACGACCGAGTGACTGAACTGAATTGAACTGAACTGAAGAATAAAACTAACTAAAGCACAAACTGGAAAGCAAAACAAAATCAAGGTGCCAATTGGGGAATAAAGCAAGGAAAATAAAACTAACAAATATGTTGAGAGGAAAGTAAAGAAAGAAAGAATAGATACGCAAAGTTAAATAGAGGTAGATAAAGAAGATTTATATATATTAAAGATTAACTGCAAGGGGAAAAGAACAGTAGGAAAAGCAAACAAAGGAATAAATGTAGAAAAACAATAATAGGTTTAAAAAGTCAAAAATTAAAATTAAAAAAAAGAGAAAACTCCACAGAACTGTGAAAGCCCAACATAGAGGCAGAGGTTTATAAAAACAATAAAAAATGTGACTGAGAAAAAGAAGCTCAAAAAGTTAATTAGATTTCACAGTGCCAATAAAATCAACAACTACAACAGAAAGAGGGGGAGAAAAAGAAAAAACAATCCAAAAGAATCTACAGAACAAATCAAAACATAAGAATAAGTGTTTTTTCTGAATCACTGTCAGAGTCATTTCCCTCGCTGGGAGTCACAGTCCACCTCACCTCTCTAGGATGCACTGTGCTGATCTCTGGACCTGCTGTGGGGCAGCTCAGATTCTAATCTAGTCCCACTCCTGTGTGTTCTTCCCTCCAATGTCCACAGCTAACAGAACCAGTGCATTTTCTTTTGTGTGAGCTCTCAGTGTCCGTTTACATATTCCATAGGCACAGAGACTGCCTAGTTGATCATGTGGGTTTAATCTGCAGCTTGTACAGCTGGTGGGAAGATTTTGGGTCTTCTTCCTTAGCCACACTGCCCCCTGGGTTTCAATTGTGGTTTTATTTCCACCTCTGCATGTGGGTCATCCATCGTTCACTGGACTTTGCTTCTGAGGATGCCCTGGAGGACTTGAGTTTGCCCTTGTGAGGGTCAAGTGCAGGGGTGGTCCAGCTGCTTGGGTCGCAGGGGTTCTGACAGCACCAGGTACTCAGAGGAGTTGGCGGCTAGGGCAGCAGGAAATATAGTGCTCTAGAAGAGTATGGCAACCAGTATTGGCCAATAAGCTTCAGTATTCTTACCTGGAGAAGCCCCCTAACAGAGAAACCTGGCAGGCCAGTCTACAGAGTCACAAAGAGTTGGATACGAATGAAGTGATCCTGTGTGCATACATGCAAGACTTTTTTTTGTGTGGCCTGTGCCAGCTCTGCCCCACTGAGAGTTGAGCGTGAAGGCGGTGCAGCTTCTTGGCTTGCGGGGACCCTGGCGGCACCAAGTGTGAGGGGACGTGCACTGCCTCCATTGCAGGAGTTATGGCCCTCTCAGAGTCTTTTTTCAAGCCTCTTGCAGTGGGTGATCAGAAAACCTCTTTGGCCAGCCTTTCTCTGTAGCTCTGCCCATTCAGGCACCCAGGTCCTGCTCATTCAGGGCCCCCTTGCCTGCGGTCCTTTTCTGTTCTTGGGCATGTCAGGCACACAGAGGGGCCCATCTGGCTGGCCTCCTACTCTGTAGATCTGCATATCAGACACTTAAAGGGGCACTCCGGGTGGGGCCCTACTCTATAGTTCAGAGCATCAGGCGTTTGATGGGCCAGCCTATCGTGCAGCTGCCGATGCTGGAGTGTGTGCGGGGGGAGAGGCTTTGGTGATGGCTCCAGCCACGACTGTATAACTCAGAAGCATTGCGTTGCTTCCATGGCTGCCCGGGTTTTCTCCACAGGCATTTCCCACCATAATCTTCTTGGTCACATCCCCTTAATCTGTCTGTCTGTAATCAACAGCAGCCCTCACCCTGGGATTGCTCCACAATCCCTAAACTCCATCTCCCAGCCATTGCACCTTCCAGGGGACCTGTGTCCCTGTCCAACGTGCATATGGCTTCAGCAAGGACTGTCTCGCTCTCATTCCATTTAGGCTGCCACAGATCAGCTGTTCACTCTCAGCTGTAAATGTTTCTACTCTGACACAATTGCCCCACTGTGGGGATCAGACTTCTGCTTCAGTTCCCCCACTGGCTGAGGGCAGGTCCAGTCCTAGTAACACTCCTGTTTTTTCCCCTCATTCCTTCATCCTACTGAGTTTTGCATGGTTCTGTATATTCTTTTCTGCTGGTCAGGTACTCCTGTCCACTCTCAGCTGGTGTTCTGCATGTACATCTGTGTCTGAAGGTGTTTTCCTGGTGTATCTGTGGAGAGATATATACTCCATGTCCATCTACTCCTCTGCCATCTTATTCTCCTCAGGCTTCCTTGAGGCTTCTTTAAAGAGAACCATAAAGGTGTGTGTGGTGAGCTCTTCAAAGCGTTTTGCCTTTGGATTGGAGCACACAGATGTCTCCTGCTGGCTCCCAGCTTGGGGTGGGACGGTGCTGCGTCGAGCTCCTCGCAAGCACCCCAGGTCTTTCTTGCTGATCTGCTCAGGAGAAGCGGTCAGTGTGAATGGTCTCTCTTGCTTTTTTGATGATCCAACAGATGTTGGCAATTTGATCTCTGGTTCCTCAGCCTTTTATAAAACCAGCTTGAACATCTGGAAGTTCATGGTTCACGTATTGCTGAAGCCTTGCTTGGAGAATTTTGAGCATTACTTTGCTAGTGTGTGAGATGAGTGCAATTGTGCAGTAGTCTGACATTCTTCGGCATGGCCTTTCTTGGGGATTGGAATGAGAACTAACCTTTTCCAGTCCTCTGACCATGGCTGAGTTTTCCAAATTTGCTGACACATTGAGTGCAGCACCTTAACAGCATCATCTTTAAGGATTTGAAANTCTGACATTCTTCGGCATGGCCTTTCTTGGGGATTGGAATGAGAACTAACCTTTTCCAGTCCTCTGACCATGGCTGAGTTTTCCAAATTTGCTGACACATTGAGTGCAGCACCTTAACAGCATCATCTTTAAGGATTTGAAATGGCTCAACTGGAATTCCATCCCCTCTACTAGCTTTGTTCATAGTGATGCTTCCTAAGGCTCACTTGATTTCACATTCCAGGATGTCTGGCTCTATGTGAGTGATTATACCATCGTGGTGATATGGGTCATTAAGATCTTTTTTGTATAGTTCTTGTGTGTATACTTGCCACCTCTTCATAATATCTTCTGCTTCTGTTAGGT
The DNA here is from genome assembly GCA_006410875.1 of Neotragus pygmaeus. NCBI lineage: Eukaryota > Metazoa > Chordata > Mammalia > Artiodactyla > Bovidae > Neotragus > Neotragus pygmaeus. The sequence goes on along the minus strand of SJYV01017599.1, from coordinate 3,651,946 downwards.
CCATACAGTTTCTGTCCTTTATTATTCCCATCTTTGCATGAAATGTTCCCATGGAATCTTTAATTTTCTTGAAGAGATCTCTAGTCTTTCCCATTCTATTGTTTTCCTCTATTTCTTTGCACTGATCACTTTGGAAGGCTTTCTTATCTCTCCTTGCTGTTCTTTGGAACTCTATATTCAAATGGGTATATCTTTCCTTTTCTCCTTTGCCTTTAACCTCTCTTCTTTTCTCAGCTATTTGTAAAGTTAACCTCTCTTCTTTTCTCAGCTATTTGTAAAGCCTCCTCAGACAACCATTTTGCCTTCTTGCATTTCTTTTTCGTGATCACCACCTCCTATACAATGCCATGAACCTCATCCATAGTTCTTCAGGCACTCTATCAGATCTAATCCCTTGAATCTATNGGTGATGCTTCTTCAAGTTTCCATGAAGAAAACCTCATCTACAGCACCCTGGACCTCTTCCTTGCTGGAACAGAGACAACTTCAACCGCCCTGCGCTGGGGGCTGCTGTACATGGCCCTTAACCCCGAAATCCAAGGTGAGCTTGTTAGTGGATGGGCCTAGGCCAGGTCAGTATGCTTCCATAAATTAGTTCATCTATGTCTCAATATTCCTAAAGGGAATGTTGGTTCACGAACCTCACAAATAAGAGGAACCTGAGGCTCACACAGCTTTAGGAACTTGCAGCAGGAATGTTGTTTAGCAAGAGTTTTCCACCTAATTTGTCTCACACCAGGGCCCACTTCCCACTCTCATACCTCCCTGAGAAGCTAGTCTGGAGAGCCTAACATAGCCATTTTGATTCTGGTTATTTCATTCCTTAACTTAACCAGGCTCAAGGAGAGTTATGGAAAAACAGAATAATAGAACCACCTCTGCTTTTTTCAGAAAAAGTCCAAGCTGAGATTGACAGGGTGCTTAGCCAATCACAACAGCCAAGCATGGCCGCTCGAGAGTCCATGCCCTACACCAATGCTGTCATCCAAGAGGTGCTGAGAATGGGGAACATTATCCCTCTGAACGTGCCCCGGGAGGTGGCAGTGGACACCACCCTGGCCGGATACCACCTGCCCAAGGTAATAAGGCCCCACTTCTAGCCTCAGGTTCCCAAGCTCATATTTTAAGTGGTGGGATTCTCACCTGGACAAGTGACATGTTTTCTTGTCTTAGCGAAACACTTAAATGGGGGGAGAGAGAGACAATTACTGACCTAATACTGGATGTTTTTCTTCATGTAGGATCTTCAGAACATTATCAAGTCAAGGTAATTGATGTTCTGAGGGAGAAGGGAAATTCCTGCATCGAGCATGTTCAGGCAAAGGCTGAATTTTCTCTACTGTGAGATTTCTCATTCTTTTTACTGCATGATGTGCAGGCAGCAATTCTCCGTCAGCCTTTGCCATGAGGTCCTCTTCTTTGTCATGGGAGGGCTTCTGATAGGATAGTGACTTGCCAGATTTATTTTTGGAAAATTCTGCTTCACAATCCTGGGGCTATAGAACGTTAAAATNGGTGATGCTTCTTCAAGTTTCCATGAAGAAAACCTCATCTACAGCACCCTGGACCTCTTCCTTGCTGGAACAGAGACAACTTCAACCGCCCTGCGCTGGGGGCTGCTGTACATGGCCCTTAACCCCGAAATCCAAGGTGAGCTTGTTAGTGGATGGGCCTAGGCCAGGTCAGTATGCTTCCATAAATTAGTTCATCTATGTCTCAATATTCCTAAAGGGAATGTTGGTTCACGAACCTCACAAATAAGAGGAACCTGAGGCTCACACAGCTTTAGGAACTTGCAGCAGGAATGTTGTTTAGCAAGAGTTTTCCACCTAATTTGTCTCACACCAGGGCCCACTTCCCACTCTCATACCTCCCTGAGAAGCTAGTCTGGAGAGCCTAACATAGCCATTTTGATGCTGGTTATTTCATTCCTTAACTTAACCAGGCTCAAGGAGAGTTATGGAAAAACAGAATAATAGAACCACCTCTGCTTTTTTCAGAAAAAGTCCAAGCTGAGATTGACAGGGTGCTTGGCCAATCACAACAGCCAAGCATGGCCGCTCGAGAGTCCATGCCCTACACCAATGCTGTCATCCAAGAGGTGCTGCGAATGGGGAACATTATCCCTCTGAACGTGCCCCGGGAGGTGGTAGTGGACACCACCCTGGCCAGATACCACCTGCCCAAGGTAATTAGGCGCTCACACCAACAGCCTCAGATCTCCAAGCTCATATTTGTAAATGATGGAAATCTCAATGGCAAACGTGATGTGTTTTCTTGTCTTAGGGAAACACTTAATTGGAGAGGGAGATATATTACCACTGATGTAATTCTAGATATTTTTCTTTACATTGGATCTTTAGACTATTAGTTCAAATAAATGTTAGTAGTTGTCTAGAGAAGAAGGGGGATTCCTATGTCAAACATGTTCAGACAAAGCCTGGCTTTTCTCTACTGTGAGATTTCTCATTCTTTTTACTACATGACGTGCATTGTTAATTCTTGTGGGGAAACAGCAGGCAGTGATTCTCAGTCAGACTTTGCCATGAGGTCCTTTTCTTTGCCATGGGAGAGCTTTTCACAAGATAGGGCCCTGCCAGACTTATTTTGGAAAATTCTGTTTCAAGATCCTGGGGGTTTAGAATGTTGAAATATGAGAGCCGGTTGAGACCTCCTGGGCCAACATCACATTAAACTGGTGTTTCTAACACAATATCCCCACAGATATTGCTTCCAGCCTTGACTTACAGTCCCTTGATGGGACTCCCTCATAAGGGAATCAATCCAAGCCTGTGCACATTGAATATCACAAAAGGAGTGAAAGAACAAAGGGTTTTTAAGCAGTGATCATGTACTATGGACTATAGATTCTTTAAACTTAATCAGTCTTGAGAATAATTCTATCTTTTTTTTTTCTTCTTTTTTTTTGATGCTTATATTTCATTTTATTTTAACTTTATTTTACTTTACAATGCTCTATTGGCTTTGCCATACATCGACATGAATCCACCACAGGTGTGCACTACAAATTTATAATGAAGGCTCAGAGCTGATTGATCTTGCATAACATCTCTGGTGTACAAAGTGACAAGAGCTGGGTTAAAGAAATAGATGTGTTCTGAGCCCCAGGCTCATCTTTTTTGTCCTATACCTTGTTTTCTCCACAGGAGTTGCTTTACTTTGCTTTATAAGAAGCTCCTTAAATTGTTCTCAGTAGGACCCTGTTGAGTTCCCTGTCCTCACAAAGGCAGTTCTGCACTCTGCCAATCACTCTTAGGATTTCGGGAGTCAGCTCTCCTGTCCCCGCTAGTGCCCTCTCTCCACACCGCACATTTGTAGTTTTGCTTTCTCAAAACCTTAGTCCATTTCCATGGATCCGTTTCAATTTGTCTGAGTCCCTCTTTGTGTGTCGCACCTGGTGTTGATTTCAAGATAAAACCAGAAGAGCCTGTGCTCTGGGCTCCCCTTGGTCACGGTCCCTGCGGCCCTTGGAGAAGCAGCTATTCCTGCAGTGATTTCGTTTACCTTTTTCTTGCTGATTGACCATCTTATGGATGAATTCTGAGGTCTCGATGATATTACAGGTGATCTTCACATATTCATAACAATTCACTTAGCTGCAGAGAACCATCCTAGCTCAAGAGATTGGTTTTGTAAGATTTTTTTTTTTCTGATGTACTGTTCTGCAAGACCCTTACCCACTGAGTGGGTAACTTGCACACTGGAAGCAATTATACTACAGAAGTTCTGCCACAGGAGCGAAAGTCCTGAGCCCAAGGCAATCTTCCCAGCCTGAGGGTCTGGCATCAGGAGGAGGAGCCCCCAAGAATCTGGCTTTGGATGTCTGCAGCCTTTTATTGCAGGAATTCCACTGGACTAAAGGAACCATCAACTCCACTCTGGGGTCATGTGCACACTGAGACCCATGGAAAAATAGCAGTCTGGACCAGACCTACCTACTAATATTGGAAGGTCTCCTGCAGAGGCAGGGCAGCTGGGGCTCACAGCAGGGACAAAGACCCTGGCACTGGCAGGTCTAGTGAGTAGTCACTGGCATGAAGATGCCCAGAGGCCACCATGCAAAAAGGTATGGGAACAAGTGGTATGATTGAGAAACTGAGAAAGGTTTGATATAGTGGGAGTGCAGGCAGAAGGACTGTGACTCAGATAGAGGGCTGGTGATAGGTCCTTAATCTGAGTGAGGAGAACTATTTGGAGAGTTTTTATCAAGTTCCAGGAGTCCTGGGTGGCTAGGAGTGACATAACTAAATCATGTCCAGAGCTAACTCTGCTTTCCATGTGTCAAGCACTTTGAAGTGGGGAGAGGATATAGAGTTGTAGTTAGGCCTACTGCAGGAGTGTGGACAACCAAGGTAGTACCTTGGACCAGGAAGTGGGGGGAAATAACACGAAGGTGATAGAATCAAAGGAATTTCAAGGAAAATTGACCAGCCCAGAAAAGGATGGAATGAAGGCAGAATGAATAAAGGGGGACGTTAAGGAGGACTCTTGGGTTTCTTGCTGCAAGCTGGGAAAGATAGTGGTTCTTTCCACTGGGTGACCTGGTTGTATTATTAAACCTTCTCTGGAATGTGTGAAATAATGGAAGGAAGAGAATGGGAGAAACAGATGAACAGACATTTTTCATGTTGGGGAGGCTGCCATATTTACCACTTCACTGAGCAGCTGGGTTGATTTTGGTCCATAACTGCCTGCCGACTGTCACATTATTCTCTCATTGATGCACACACCTTCCCATTCTGCACTAAGAGCAGTCATATTTTGCTGATAAAATTCCCAGCAGACAATTCCAGTCCATCACTGTAAGCTGTCCCATGGCAAAGAGCAAGGCCCTAGGTGTTGAGCTCAGCAGGTACAGGGTTGGGGAGGCTGAAGAAGTTCAGTCAGCCCTGATGTGGGAGCTGGGGGGCTGCTGCCCCACGGCACACTTCTGTTGTGTGTGTCACGTTTTGCATGAGTCCCCTGCTTTCTCCAGGGAACCCTGGTTGCGACCAACCTGACTGCACTGCACAGGGACCCTGCGGAGTGGGCCACCCCTGACACCTTCAATCCAGAGCATTTCTTGGAAAATGGACAGTTTAAGAAAAGGGAATCCTTCCTGCCTTTCTCAATAGGTGAGTATCTGGAAATAGGAGTGTAGGAACCCAGAGTCGATGCTCTCAGCCCTGCTCTTCTTATGATACCTTGCTTTAGTTGGCATGTCTCTAGATAGCCCTGCCTAGCATGACTCACTCTTGCTGTGGGTGCATTGCAGGTTTCCCTGGGCTGAGCATCACCGGCATTCATTTTCTTATGTCCTAAGCCCTGGCTTGACTCTGATGGAGATTTCAGCTTTAAATTGTTAATCTCTGCCTGTTATCCACAAAAGAAGGTTGGGCACTTGCCATCTTTATAGAACTTAAAGTGTTCCAAGATTTTTTAGTGCTTCCCACTCACAAAAACATAAAGCTAATTGCTAAGAAAGGGGTAGGGGAGGTTCCAGTAAAGGGACTGCTTCCTTATCATTATGGGCATTACAAGTGACTCTAGGTGCCATGGGCTTAAGTAGATGAGATTCTATCTATAATACATTCTTCCTGAAGAAGTCCTTTTACTTTTTTAAATGAGATGGTTTGATAGCATCACCAACTCTATGGACATGAGTTTGAGCAAATTCTGAGATATAGTGAAGTACAGGGAAGTCTGTGTAGTGCGATACATGGGGTCGCAAAGAGTCAGACACAACTTGATGACTGAATAACAGCAATCCTTTACAAATCTAGTTAATACATTTACACGGTATATAACTTGGAATATATCAAAGAGAATGCAGAGAAGACTCTCTCATGTTTTCCAGCCAACCAGTTCCAAAGGGGTGTTTTACTCATAACTTTGTGAAATGAGGAAGGAAAAGTCTTATATTTACCAGATAATGAGTTAACTATGTTGCTGAGATCGTTTTAAATAATTTCACAAATCCTTAATTCTATAAATGTTTTCTGAGTGTGTTAGTAGGTCCTTGTTGGTTTTACATATAGTTCTAATCTAGTGCTCTCCCTAACACACTTAGAATTTTCCTACTTAAAGGCCCTTCCATTTTAAGATTCACTAAATTCATATCATATGTATCAATTGTTACATTGCTGCGTTACAAAGGTGGCAAACTCAATGACTTAAAACAGTAAGTGTATATTATTGCTCACAAGGCTACAGTTGAACCGAGAGTTCCACTGTTCTTAGCTGGGCTCTCTTGCCCATTAGGGAGATCAGCTGGCTGAAGGCTGATCTAGGATGACATCAGCTGGGATAGTAGGGCTCTTTTCCAAGTTTCCTCCTCCAGCAAGCTAGCCCATCTGGTGTGCATGTAGAAGACAAGACCCCAGGAGGGAGGAAAGCACACAGTGCCTCCCAAGGTTCAGGCTGGGAACTGGCGACCATCACTCCCACTGCATTCCGGGGCCGCAGCTCACACTGTGAGCCCCAGTTCAAGGGAAGGGGAAAATGGCACAAATTTTATGGGAAGGGCTCTGATATCACATTCCAAATGATGGGGGTTCAGGGAGAGAGGGAAAATTGGAGCCAGTATTGCAGTCAGGTGATCTCACTATCTTTCTTTCTGCCCAAGTAGAGTGATTCAGATCAAGCTAGCAATTTGGGGATCCCCTCAGCTGTGACTAAACAAGGACTAGCGAAACAGAACAGGAAATAGAAACCAGAAAAATCCACTGACTTAAAGTGTCAACACTGCGATCAGGTTTATTCCCACCAGACTCCCGTCTTTAGGGCTCAGTTGCTTTGCCTCATACCTGATCCAGCACTTTATAAAGAAAGCTTCCCTGAAGGAATGGGGTGTGAAAAGCACCCTCCCTTCTCTTGGAAAGAAGGTCAGGTATGGAATTAGGAGACATGCACAGCTGGGAAGATTACAAAGGTGTTATGCAAACATACATTTTCTTTTCTTCATTTAAGTTTTCCCTTTTGATCCAACAAAGCAGCAGATATCTTCATGAAAGGCAAGAGTCTGAGTCCTCAATTTTCAGAAATATCACTGAATCATGGAGAGAAGATTAGGAAGATCTTCTCTCAAAAACCCTAGGTCAATTCTCTCACTTCTAGTAACTGATCTGGTTAGTTAGTGATAGCGAGTTAGTACATGCACCAAGAAGAAAGTCTGTGTTTCCCATAATCCCGGATGAAGCCTTGAAATAAGGTAGCACTCCTTTTCATGACTTACAAAGTGAAAGTGAAGTTGCTCAGTCGTGTCCGACTCTTTGTGACCCCATAGCCTGTAGTCTACCAGGTTCCTCTGTCCATGGGATTTTTCAGGCAATAGTACTGGAGTGGGTTGCCATTTCCTTCTCCAGGAGATCTTCCCAACCCAGGGCTCGAACCTGGGTCTCCCGCATTGTAGACAGACGCTTTACCGTCTGAGCCACCAAGGAAGTCCCATGACTTGTAAATCAAACTGAAATCTCCTGTTTTNCGTGCTGCGATTCATGGGGTCACAAAGAGTCGGACACAACTGAGTGACTGAACTGAACTGAACTGAACCTAGGAGCAAGATGGTAGTGGTGAAAATGCAGACTGACTGCTTTCAGAGGTGCCTAGCAGTTGGCAGGTTCCCCACCTTGTGGGAAAAAAGATCTGGACCACACAAGTCTTAAAAGAGAGGCAGAAGGTAGAGCCTCTATTATCAGCTCTTGGGAAGGCAATGAAAGAGAAGCCCACTCATCTGGATCTAGCGATAATACGAGGCCAAACAGATCTAGTGACAACAGAGGAGCAGACACTGGAAAAGAGAATCCAAATGGCATTCCAACTAAACAGACACTTTTGTCTCTAGAAACGTCTCAAGGTAATTCAATGGTGCAATCTTCGTTGTTGTTGTTCAGTTGCTAAGTTGTGTCCAACTCTTTGCAACCCCATGGACTTCCCTGTCCTTCACCATCTCCCGGAGTTTGCTCAAACTCATGTCCATTGAGTTGGTGTTGCCATCCAACCATCTTATCCTCTGTTGTCCCTTTCTCCTCCGGGCCTCAGTCTTTTCCAGCATCAGGGNGAAATATCACTGAATCATGGAGAGAAGATTAGGAAGATCTTCTCTCAAAAACCCTAGGTCAATTCTCTCACTTCTAGTAACTGATCTGGTTAGTTAGTGATAGCGAGTTAGTACATGCACCAAGAAGAAAGTCTGTGTTTCCCATAATCCCGGATGAAGCCTTGAAATAAGGTAGCACTCCTTTTCATGACTTACAAAGTGAAAGTGAAGTTGCTCAGTCGTGTCCGACTCTTTGTGACCCCATAGCCTGTAGTCTACCAGGTTCCTCTGTCCATGGGATTTTTCAGGCAATAGTACTGGAGTGGGTTGCCATTTCCTTCTCCAGGAGATCTTCCCAACCCAGGGCTCGAACCTGGGTCTCCCGCATTGTAGACAGACGCTTTACCGTCTGAGCCACCAAGGAAGTCCCATGACTTGTAAATCAAACTGAAATCTCCTGTTTTACTGGTATCCTTGATCAGCCATATATAGTACTTAGGAGAGCAATTACTTCACAAGTTTGACAAGTGAAAATTGTGTATGTCAATGAAAATAAGCAATTTACTCAGAGCCCAGAGCTGGTTACTGATGAAACCAGTAATGTAACCCTGGATCCTGACTCTAAGGGTCCAGTTTTATCCCAATATATGGATTTTTCTAGGAGAATTTGGGGTATTTATAATACAACTGATCTGGTACCATCTAAAACAAATTTTTCATTTGCTGCAATTTAAGCCAATTTTTTTTTTTTCAGTTCAGTTCAGTCGCTCAGTTGTCTGAAATTTGTGACCCCATGGACTGCAGCACAGCAGGCCTCCCTGTCTATCACAAACTCCAGGAGTTTACTCAAACTCACGTCCATTGAGTCGGTGATGCCATCCAACTATCTCATCTTCTGTTGTCCTCTCTCCTCCCATCTTCAAACTTTCCCAGCATCAGGATATTTTCAAATGAGAAAAGATCTTTTCAGTTCTTTGCAATAGGTGGCCAAAGTATTAGAGTTCCACCTTCATCATCAGTCCTTCCAATGAATATTCAGGACTGATTTCCTTTAGGATGGACTGGTTGGATCTCCTTGCAGTCCAAGAGACTCTCAAGTTCAAAAGCATCAATACTTCAGCACTCAGTTTTCTTTATAGTCCAAGTCTCACATCCATACATGACTTCTGGAAAAACCGTAGCTTTGACTAGATAGACCTTTGTTGGCAAAGTAATGATTCTGCTTTTTAATATGCTGTCTAGATTGGTCATAATTTTTCTTCCAAGGAGCAAATGTCTTTTAATTTCACGGCTGCAATCACCATCTGCAGTGATTTTGGAGCCCCCCAAAATAAAGTCTNTTGGGGCTGGTGTACGGGGATGATCCAAAGAGACGTTGTCGGGTGGAGGTGGGAGGGGGATTCAGGATTGGGAGCTTGTGTACACCTGTGATGGATTCATGTCGATGTATGGCAAAGCCAATAGAGTATTGTAAAGTCAAATTAAAAAAATAATAAAAAAAAATAAAAAAAAGAGAGACTCTTTAGTTCCTCGTAGTTTTCTTCCATTATAGTAGTGCCATCTAATGATATAATCTATTGATAGAATCATATATTTATTTTTCTTTAGTCTGTTGATGTGATGGAGATACATCAATTGAATTTCAAACATGGAGTCCACTTTGCATGTCTAGCAGAAAATCCTACTTGATCATGGTGTATACTGCTTTGTATACATCTCTGGATTTGATTTACCAATACCAGTTTGAATATTTTTGCAACTATGTTCACCAAAAATACTGATTTTCCTTCTCTTGATGTCTTTGACTGTTTTTTTTTTTTTAATTAGTGTAATGCTAGTCTCAAGGACTGAATTATAAAGCATTTTCTATGCTTTGCTTTTGTAGAATAGATTGTAGCAACTTACTGTAATTTGCTTCTTAAAGTTTAGTATACTATCTCTGAAACTTTCTGGATCTATGTTTCACTTTTGTACATTTATTAATGATTTATTTTTTTCTTTAATAGATACGAGGCTATTGAGATCTCTTGTTCTTCTTCTGTGAGTTTTTGCAGATTGTGTCTCAATGAGTTAGCCCACTTCATCTATGTTTTCAAATTTGTGGGCATAGAGTTATTCATAACATTTATTTCTTATAATGTCCATGAGATTAGTAGTGATGGCACTTGTTCATTCATGATAATAATTAACACCCTCTTTTCTTAGTTAACTTGGCTAGACATTTGCCAATTAAAATTTTTTTTTAACTTTTGCTTTTGTTCATTTTTCTATTGTTTTCCTATTTGCAGTTTGATTTAGTGCTGCACTGATTTTTATTATTTATTTTCTTGTCCTTTCTTTGGATTTAATTTTCTGTTCTTTTTCTAGAATCTAGAAGGTTAGATTGTTTATTTTAGTCTTCTCTTCTTTCTAGTATATGCATTCAATGGTATAAATTTTCCTCAAATCGCTCTTTTCACTGTATCCACACATACTGATAAGCTTTATTTTCATTTGTTCAAAGATATTTTTTTTTTTTTTGGAGATTTCTTCTTTGAGCCATGTTTATTTCTGTGTGTTATTCAATAGTCAGTTAGTTTGAAGTTTTCTACCTCTTATTCCTTTATTGATTTCTAGTTAACTCTGTTTTGTTATGAAAGCAACATTTGTGTGATTTCTATATTGATATTTAATAAAGTATGTTGGATATTAGAATGTGGCCTATTTCTTGAATGTTGTACATGAGCTTGAGAAGAATATGCATGCTGCTCTTGCTGGATGATGAATTCTACGTATATAAGTTGGATCCAGGTAATTGATAATGCTGCGTGGTTCAACTTTGCTTTCGTTTGTTTTCTGCCTCTTGTTCTGTCCATTGATAGTAGAGGGATATTCAAGTCTCTAATTATAATGGTAAAGTCATCTATTTTTCCCTGCAGTTCCATCAGTTTGCCTGCATGCATGTATTTTGAAGCTATATCATTAGGTGTATATATATTACAGAATTGCTGTGTCTTCTTGGAGAATTGACCCTTTATCATTATATAATGCCCTTTTACAGTTAATTAATGTTTTCCTTGCTCTGATATCAGCAATATACAGTTATTCCAGTTTTCTTTTGATTGGTGTTAGCATGGTATATCTTCCTCCAACTCTTTAATTTCAATCTGTTTGTGTCTCCATATTTAAAGTCAGTCTGTTGGGTTGGGTTTGTGTGTATGTGTGTGTAATCAAAGACAAATAACAGGAGGTCTACCTGGTTTATAGAATTTTAAGTGTACAGTAAACCACCAGTTCTGGGGTCCGGTAGTATAATGATTAGTGCTCTGGACTCTGAATCCAACGACCCGGCTTCCCTGGTGGCTCAGATGGTAAACAGTCTGCCTACAATGCAGAAGGCCCAAGTTCAATCCCTGGGTCAGGAAGATGCCCTCGAGGAGGAAATGTCAACCCACTCCAGTATCTTGCCTCGAAAATTCTATGGACAGAGGAGACTGATGGGCTACAGTCCATAGAGTCGCAAAGAGCTGTACACAACTCTGGACATGAGGGATTAACACTTTCACTTCAAGTGTATAGTACAGTAGTGTTAACTCTAAGCACTGTGTTTCACACATGAACTCTAGAAATTTTCCATCTCACATGGCTGGAACTCTCTTCCCGTGGAACAGAAAATTTTCATTTTCTCCCTTCCTCCCGTCCCGGGACACCACTAGTGTGGGCAAATTGGGAGACTTGTGCATCATTGGTAAGAATGTAAAATGGTGCAGCCACTACAGAAAGCAGTATAGAGATTCTTTAAAATTAAAAATAGATTTCCCCTCTGATCCACTAGTATGATTACTGGACATTTATCCACAAGAATGGATATCAGAATCTTGAGATATTTTCATTTCACAGCACCATTATTCATAATAACCAAGAGGTGGATATAAGCTAAATGTCCATTAATGAATGAATGGATAATGAAANATGATCCACTAGTATGATTACTGGACATTTATCCACAAGAATGGATATCAGAATCTTGAGATATTTTCATTTCACAGCACCATTATTCATAATAACCAAGAGGTGGATATAAGCTAAATGTCCATTAATGAATGAATGGATAATGAAAATGTGGACTATACATACAATGAAATATTCTTCTGCCAATAAGAAGAAAGAAATCTTTTCAAATTCTAGAAATAGATGCACCTTGAGAACTTTATGCTAAGTGAAATAAGCCAGCCACAGAAGGACAAATATTACATGACTTAACTTCTCTCAATTATCTTATAGACAGCTCATAGACAAAAATGTGAGGTGTCCAGGGTTGTTTTGACTATTCAGAGTCTTTGTGCTTTCATACAGATATTATATTTTCTATTTCTGTAAAAAAAATGCCTTTAGGCTTTTTATAGGAATTGTATTGACTAACATGAGCAATTTAATAATATTGTCTTTCAGTTTTGAACATGAGATGTCTTTCCATATCTGCATCTTCTTCAATTTTGCTGAGCAATATTTTACATTTTCAATGTATAAGTCCTTTGCCTTCTTGCTTAAGTTATTCCTAAGTATCTTGTTCTTTTTGATGCTGAGCTAATACTATCTCTGTGTGCAGATGACATTGTTTTAATATGTGTATATGTGTGAGTGTGTGTATTTGTGCTCACTCATGTCTGACTCTTTGTGACCCCATGGACTGTAGCTGACTGTGCTCCTCTGTCCATGGAATTTTTCACGCAAGAATACTGGAATGGGTTGCCATTTCCTTCTCCAGGGGATCTTCTAGATCCAGTGATCGACCTGGGTCTCTTTGTGTCTCCTACATTGGCAGTCAATTCTTGACCACTGCACCAAATGGGAAACCCATATTAATATCTAGAAAACCCTAAAGATTACACGTACACAAAAACTGTTAGAAATAATAAATGAATTCAGCAAAATCTCAGAATTCAACACCTACAAAAATAAATTGTGTTTCTCTATTTTGATAATGAAGCATTCTGCAAGGAGTCTTGGTCTTTTTTTTAATGGACTCTGATAAACTTGTTTTACTTAATGTGTTCAAAATATTAATATTTAATGTGGTTATTGATACAGATTATCTATCATAGTCATTACTGTTTTCTATTCATTGCATTTAATTTTTGTTTCTTTTTTGTCTTTCACTCTTTTTTCTCTCTTCTTTGGTTTTAACTATTTTGTATAACTCCATTTTCTCTTCTGTCTTAGCACGTTGATTATATTTCTTTTTTTAAACTTCAGTTATTGACCTATAGTTCACAGTGTACATTTCCAACTAATTCAAATCTAGCTTCAAACAGTACTACACTGCTTAATTCGAAGTTCAAGGACCTTAACGGAATGTTCCTAATCCCTTCCTTCTGCTCAGCCAACATTGCATCTTTCATATCACTTATCTATATGATAAAATCACCAAATACATTGTTGCTATTTCCATTGTTCAGTTCAGTTCAGTCGCTTAGTCGCGTCTGACTCTATCAGCTCTATTAAGAAAAAGTAAGATTTAAATATAACTTTATTTTTTTTCTAGTGTTCTTTATTTAGATCTGTGTTTCTGACCTATATATCTTTCCTTCTTCCTAAAGACCTAAACATTATTGTAAGGCAAGTCTACTAGCAACCAATTCTGTCAAACTTTGCTTACAAAGATGTTTACTTTTCCTTAACTGCTAGATGGAACAAAGAATTCATCTGCATATTTTTTCACTGAAGCAGTTTGTGTGGAGAGTTCAGTGCCTTGTAGAGCAGCTCACAAGAAACATCAGAGGATGCTGTTTTTCTGATGGTTCACCAGGCTAGGTTCCAATCCTTCATGAAAAGTTGATAGAAAAATAGGAAGCTCAAGTGCCTGTGGATCTCTCTGAGATACAACAAAACCATAAACCTTAGAGCCCCCTTGGTCTCAGAATGACAGTCTCTCTAAACAGAGCAAAAGAAAAAACAAACCAACTAAAGAGAAATGGAATATTTCCTGCCATATCACTAAACAAAGGATGTCAGTCAAAGTCATCAGCGATTGCAGCCACTGCAGATGGTGAGCTGATGACCCTTGACGGAACTCAGGCAAGAAAGAATATCTGCCATCTAGCAGCCAGCACACTGCAGCCACTCCCTGTGTTGAGCCCTGAGGAAACTCAGGATGTGAAGACACTGGATACTGGCCCCAGATAGGTGAGGTGCCCATCAAAGGAATGATGTCAGTGAGCCCAGACTCTTGCACTTTCCCATGCATAGAAAAGTGCTAAATTCCTTAACTTGAGATATCTGCTGCTGCTGCTGCTCCTGCTGCTCTCACTTCAGTCGTGTCCATCTCTGTGCGACCCCATAGACGGCAGCACACCAGGCTCCTCTGTCCCTGGTATTTTCCAGGCAAGAATACTGGAGTGGGTTGCCATTTAGTTCAATTCAGTCGCTCAGTCGTGTCCGACTCCTTGAGACCCCATGAATCGCAGCACGCCAGGCCTCCCTGTCCATCACCAACTCCNAAAAATCTTATTGGACTATGATAGGGAAATGGTATCACTCTCTGGCCATTTTCCCTCTATTTCTTTGTGATTATCTTACAAGAATTATTTGCTAAAATATACTCTAAATATATCAACAATAATACATAATTTTATTATTAATTTTAGTGTTATGATTACTAACAGCAGAATCCTATTCATGAGATTTGTAACAGCCCTCATTTTATACCTTTGGAAACTGAGACAGAGGGAAGTTATATAGCTTAACCAAATATAACATAGAAAGTAACCAATGGAAGCTGGATACAAAGCAATTTGTTTGCCTTCAAAATCCAAGTTCTCACCTTTTGATGTTAAGACATTCTTGGTCTAATTCTAGCACCTTTCCGACACTGTATCCCAGCTCCCTACACAAATGAGATGTATTCTGTCCAGGCACCTCTCCTAGCCCAGGGTCCCTTGGCTGTCTGTGACACACCCACACACTCTTCCCTTATTAGTGCTTTCTCCCGCTTCCTCTTCCTGCCCTGTTACTCTCATTCTCAATTTATTGCTGTCACATCCAGTAGACTCTAAGCTCCCAGTGCTATTTCAGCTTTATGTCTTTGTCGTTAAATCTCACAAATACCTACAGTCCCATATATCTTTGGCACTTTGGCTAAGTTTCTTCTCCATGACTCACTTTCCTTACTAAAACATGACTAATATCATTACTGCCATAGGGTGGTGTGAGGGAAATGAGACCAAAGGTGGAAGGTGGTTAGCGTGGCGCCCAGCGGATGTGGCTGGCTGTGACCACCAGTGCCTTTCCCCTGTACATCTTCCCTCTGCTCTTGTCCTGTCTGCCCCCTTGAGCCAGTGCACCTATGCTTCTTTGCTCACAGAGTCCATTCATCCCCCAGAGTCTAGAGTGGCTGGCTGCCAGTATCAGAAAACAAACTGTCTTTCCTATTGTTGTCCTGTTTCTTCCTCACAGAAACATTTTTTCCTTTTTTCAGGGGTGTAGAGAGCACACTGCCCTGCTTGTGAGATTTTAGTTCCCCGTCCAGGATTAAGCCTGTGTCCATTGCAATGAAGTCCAAGTCCTGACCACTGGACAGCCAGGGAATTACCCCACCCCAGAAACTGTAAGGGAGTTTCTCTCTCTTATAGGTGGGGAGCACAGTCTCCCAAAAAAAATGAAACAGCTTTCCGGAGATCTCACAGCTAGCCAGCCATAGAGTTAACATGGCTCCAGCAAGTGTGTTCTTGTCTATGACTGGGCCTAGCCCTGTAATGAATTTTTTGCCACCTAGAACCTGTTGAAGAAGGGGAATACTGTCTTGTGGTTAAGCAGATATGATTTACTACGAAGTCCATGCTTTTTACCCCAGACATTCACTAAACACATCTCTGCCTTCTCTGGTGAGTCATATGGGCTGAATTTTCTTCCTTCACTAGAATCTAAGATGCTTGAGGTTAGAGACTTTGCTTATTTTATTGTATCTTTATGCCTTAATCTCAGGATATATATGCTCACTCAATCCAAGTAAGATGAACATATGGATGAGTATTTATAATGAATGCCTGTGTCCTGTAGTAGATTAAACTGAAGTCTAGTTGAGACCAAGAGAAATGGAAACAGGCAGCAATATTTCCAACAGCCCAAGGCACATGCATACACACACACACACACACACACACACACACACACAAATTCCCCTTAATATAGGCTGCCAAAGCTATACATACCCTCCCTTCCAGGACACACAGAGATGTGCATATGTAACTATGACTCTTCTCTATCTTTCAGTTTATGAAGAAATATGGGAACATTTTTAGCTTGGATTTGGGGGCATTTCCTTCCGTTCTTTTAACTGGATTGCCCTTAATTAAAGAAGCGCTTGTCCACCAAGGCCAAAACTTCTCCAACCGCCCTGTAATGCCTCTCCAAGAGCGCATCATAAACAATAAAGGTAAGCTGTTACATTGGTAAGTGTATGTTTGATATTCTTGTGGTCTGTGAAAGTATCTCCAAGAATCTCAGGGACCAAGCTCCTCATAAGGAACCTGAGTGTCCATGTTTCCCTATTGAAGGCACCCCCTCAGGGCACCTGGCAGAGTCAGCTCTAATGTCAGGGATTTGGGAGAAGCGACATGACCTGCATGAACTCACTCTGGGTGCTTTGATAAATAAGTATCCTCATCACTCAGTGATGTGATGTGTTGTTTAAGCAGAGAAAAGGCAATGCGTCCTCAGACTCTCTTTCTGCTTTCCCACTCAGATCTCTTCCCCTAGAAAATGGAAGTGGATCAGCTTGTTCCTGTTGATTAAGTGATCCCTCTTGCCTCCAGTTCCTTATGCTCTACTCTTAAGGCTGTGCCCCAAAGGTATCTCAAGCCTTCTATCTATGTTAAAAGAGCTTGGCATGAATACTTAGAATGGTCACTAAATAAACTTCCATTTTCAAAAATCTAAATGAAAAACTTAAATCTATACTTCTAACAAAACAGCATTTTTTTTTTCAGGTATTTTTCTATTCCGCTTTGAAATAGTTCACCCATTATTTTACATTCATTCACTCTATTATCTGCCATGTGAACCTAGTAAGACTAGGCACCAGTGACAGAGTAGTGAGTAGAACAGAAAAAAATTCTTGATTTTTCTGTAAGCTACATGCTATTAAGAAAAACAGTGTCAAGTAAGATCATAATTTAAGTCCTCAGTGTTATGAAGTTAAGAGCAGGGTTCACTTAGTATGGGTATCAAATCTGGTCCTGAGACTCAGGAAAAGCTTAGTATGGGTAAGCTATTGACAAGTAATAAAGTGAGTAAGCAATCCAGCAGAGGGAATAGAATATGAAAAGTTTATGAGATGGGAAGAAGGACAGTGAACTGAGGAATTGAAAGGTATCCAGTGTGGGAAGAACAGAGATTAAACGGAGATAATTAAATGAAGATGAAGATGCTAACTTTGGCCAGAAAGAGTTCATGTTTAAGGATGTTGCTTTTATCCTAGTAACAACAGAGGCTCCTGAATGGTTTAAGTAAAAAAAGAAATCATTGTATTTACATGCTGCATTTTAAAGACTTCTCTAAGCTATAATGTCAAGAATGGGATAAAAGGAGAAGGAGACTACTGTAGCGTTTTAGGTGAGAGAAGGTTGTGGCCTAGATTAGCGAGGTGTCAGGAAATGGCAGTTCAGTAGGTTAGACCAGGAGACTGACTGTGAAAATACATGGATTTAAGCTATTCAGGAGGCATATCCAATACGACATGATGACTTAGACAGAGGGAGAATGAGGTAGACACCCACATGAGTAGGTAAAGGAAAGAAGGAGGATATGGAGAAGGACAAGGTGTTGGCTGGCCTGGGTGGGGAGTTGTATGGAGCAAATCATGAATAAAATCATGAATATGCTGAGTATAAAACCAAGAGAGTCAAGTAGACAATTGGTTACATGTCTGCAGCTGAGGCACAGATATAGATGTTCACATCAGTAGATGTTATCTGAAATATTTGGAGCTGATGAGATTTCACAGAAAAGGAAGATAAGGGTAAGAGAGAGAAGGGTTTGACCCAAGCTCGAAAAGGCCCATCATTTCAAAACTTGATAGGAGATAAGGTAACTGAAGGTATGATGATTTCTGTGAAGTCAAAGGATTAGCAGAAAAAGTCTGGAGAGTGTGGTGTCCTGGGCACCACTGGAAAAGAGTGTTTCAAGAAAAAAGCATCTCATGCTGTTGACACATCAGCGTGAGGCTGAAAAGGATCCTGTACTGAACAGCAGGGAGGGCCACTTTACTAAGGTGGTGGAAGTGAAAGGGAGATATTAGAAGGAGTGGAAGAGTGTACTGGAATGAAGAATTGAGAGGGTGGTGGTCTCACCTGTGTTATAAAACAAATGAAGTTCTCTGCACACCTCATGATAGATTTTTTTTTATTCTTTGCCTGTGATTTTCTTTCTGCACACACTCACAATTGTTTGTTTTCTTCGGTGATTCATCTATTTTTTTAAGATATTTAAATTCTTTCTCCTTATGAGTTTTGATTTTGTCTAGTCCATTAGTGCATACTTAGTATGTAGCATAACAAATACTTAAATATACTATGTGACAAGTAATCAAAGCATGGGCATCAGAGTCAGGCATACTTGAAAATGAATGCCTATTTATCTGCTCCAACTGTGTAACCTTGTAGAATGTACTTTTATCTCCTGTTCCTCATTTTTCTCATCAAAAAACGGGGGGGCTGATTTTACACTAATGATTTCATCAGAGTTTCTGAGTACTAAATCCCAGAATGCATTAAAAAGGCTAATATGCGCAGCACTGCAAGCAATCAGTAAATTCAAGCCATTATATCCTTGCTTAGGGACTATTTCTCTGATTAGTTTTCAAGTACCTTACAGCCCTTTTTCTTCCTTTCATCTGATACATCACGGGTTTGCTGGCTTTCTTTCAAAATGTTGGCTTTCTTTTCCCAGGCTTGATCATGTCCAGTGGCCAGTTATGGAAGGAACAAAGAAGGTTTGCGCTGACAACTCTTAGGAACTTTGGTTTAGGAAAGAAGAGCTTAGAGGAACGCATTCAGGAGGAGGCCATCTACCTCATCCAGTCGATAAGAGAGGAGAATGGTGAGCATGTCATAGGACAGGTGCAGGGACTGTGGCTCATAGGTTCACTAACCAGATGTTCACCAGTGCTTATCTGTCTGTCCCTAGCCCAGTATTGTGTAGGGCTCTGAGGGGATAACAGGGAACAGCTCACAATGACCTGCCCTCATGTGGCTCATGAATTAAGAAAAAGATCGGTATTAAACACAGTATTGGTTTTAAATCCTGGTCATCAGTTAGAATTCCCAGGCATTGACTAAATACTTTTTAGACCCTGAGGTTGTCAGACCCTAGGGTTACAGTCTCAGAGGTGGTTCTGTAGTCAATGAGTCATATGGTACACAGAGTAGAATCTCTGTAAAATAGAAACAATCCTATCTGAAGCCTCCATTTCTTCTCCTGCCTCCAGGACAGCCTTTTGACCCTCACTTCACAATCAACAATGCTGTTTCCAATATTATTTGCTCCATCACCTTCGGGGAGCGGTTTGACTACCAGGATGATCAATTCCAGGAACTGCTGAGGATGCTGGATGAAGTCTTAAATCTGCAGACATCAGTATCCTGCAAGGTGAGGCAGTTGCTATCTTTCATAAAGACATTAGGCTGATGTCCATCACAGATTAGATTGGGTCTTTCTTTCTTTTTTAACTAAGGTAACCCTTTAAAATTGACTTCAGCACAAACCTGTTTGAAATCAATCTGTTGACTTCAGTATTTTTGATTCTTATTCTATTGTTCATGTGGACACATCCTTTCCTTTCTCTTGCGTATTCACCTGTTTGTAAAAATCCTTAAAGATTTCCACCTGTTGTACCATTTCCATGCTCACCCATATTTGTTAATTCCAGTTTTCTAAATTTGTAGGATACGGATTTAAGGCATTCAGCACTCACCCCTCCTTGGTAGCCCCTGCTATCTCCTTTTGTCCTGCTAGAGTTTTAAGTCTGTCAAAAGCTCTGCTCATCTGCTTGGTCTCTTAGTCTCTTTTCTTTGTTTGGAAGACACTTCTAGGGGAAAATCAGCCCCAAGTGTTGCGGTAAATCCTTGTATACCTAATGGAAGATTTACTTGTAATCATTTTTAACAAGCAACACTTCGTAGAGTTTGATGGACCCATTTCACCCAAACTGATAAAGCAGTTAGCATGATTCTTGACACATTAAAGGAACATAATGAATATGAGCTACTAGGATTATTGTTGTCAGTATTTCTTCTGAATAACATTCCTTATTGTCACTTCTAATCATGCTAAACTCTAGCCCCTGTTTAGTAATTCCATTTTCTTCCGTCCTATTATGACAGAATCCAGGAAGTTTGGGACCTCAGTGAGCATGTATCGACTATTCCCAGGGAAAAGAAATTCCTGGAAAGCTTGGATGAGTCAGGAGCCAGGGGGTAATATGCACTTTTTAGACACCCAAAATAGATCAGGTAGTTTACCTGACAATTTCACATACTTTACTTCAGTCAGTTTTTTACAACAATCCTTTAAAGATGAAATGGAGCACCCTAATGTATGCAAGCAGATACGGGAATGCTTAAGCAAATCCACATAATGATCCACTGGCTGTCGTTAACTGTACACTAGATCTCATGTAATTGAGTAAGGAAAATAATCCTGGTGCTCCAATGGCAGTGGTTACACTAAGTCCTTCAAGTTACATCATCATCTTCTTTATTGTCATTAATATCATTATTATTCCCAAAGCCTTATAGCTAGAAAGCAATAGAGCTACAGTCAAAGGCATGTATGTTTCATTTTAAGTCTAGGCAATTTTCCATTATGTTGGTCTATCTGTTTTCTACCAGATATTTTTAGTGAAAATATATCCAAAATCCACTTAATTTTAAAAATGTCTTATCCACATGAAGAACACATCATAATGCACAGATAGTCAAACACGCATCTATGTTGAACGTAACTAGCTACTAGCTAGAAAGAGGTGTTTTATGCACACACAAAGATATATACACACATAGTAGAGAAAAATGCCATGAAAAAAATAATAAAAGAAAATAGGGGGATGGGAAGAGGTTCCAGATGTACTGCATTATAGAATTCTCAGGTAAGATATCTCCAAGCAAGTGACACTTGAGCCGGCCTGAATGAAACAAAGGCTAGAGTTATACAATTTCCAGAGGAAGACCAATCTTCACTGAAGGAATAGTGAATGGAAAAGACTAAACATTGCCATTCTTGATGTTGTCACAGAGACCAACGGAGCTGGACTAGAAAGACTAAGAGCGAGGAAGATGGCAGCGGGTGATAGCAGAAGAGGGGACAGGCGTGGAAGAGGCCAGCTCACGTGGAGCTCCAGGCCAGAATGATGTAGAATTTCTCTAAATGTCATGGAAAATCTTTGCAGGGTTGAAAGATAAATAGTTGAATGATCTGATTAAATTGTTAAATGATCTCTCTGGCAGCTCAGTGCAAAACAGACTGGGAAAGGGGTTGAGGAGAGAATCAGGGAAATTGCTGGGAGGCCTTAAAGCACCTAGGTAAGAAATGCTGGGGCTTTGTCCTAGAATGACAAACACATGGAGTACTGAGAAGTGGTCTGAAAATGGTTCTGTTTTGGATGGAGTGCTGAAATGCTTTGCCAGAAGGGAAAGAACAGGGGTGTGACAGAGAGGATGAGACAAGGGTGATGCCAAGGGTTGAGTGTTAGCAAAGAAAACACATATAGAGATACAGTGGTTTCCTTGTCTTCAAAAGTAGAAATCTGGTACCCACTTGTCTCTAAGACTGTTTTATTTTTTCCATCAGTTCTACGATGTCTTTCCAAGGATAATGAATTTCCTTCCGGGTCCGCACCAAGCACTCTTCAGTAATATGGAGAAATTGAAGATGTTTGTTGCCCGTATGATTGAAAACCACAAGAGAGACTGGAATCCTGCTGAAGCAAGAGACTTCATTGATGCTTACCTCCAGGAAATAGAAAAGGTGAGGGGACCTGGGTGTTTTCCTGAGGAGTGTTCCTAGAGGGCAAATGAGGCAATTCTGGTGTCTTATTGCTGCTGTAAGAGATCACTATAAACATGGTGGCTTAAAACAACCAACATTTATCAAGTCAAGGTCGGGGCAGGCTGGCTCTTTCCAGGCTCTAGGGCAGAATCCACTGATGGGATTTCCCAGAGTTTAGAAGCTTCCTGTACCCCTGAACTTAATGCCCCTTTCCTCCCTGTTCAGAGCCATCAATGTAGCTTCCTCTCTTCCACCATCCTCATGTATTCTCTCAATGTGCTCCTTGCCTCCTCTTACAGAGACTCTTCTGACTATAATGGGTTCACTAGGATAACCCATATAAAATCATTAATTTCATCATATCTACAAAATTCTGTCTGTCAAAACTTATTTACCAGTTCCAGAGATCAGAACATGAGCATCTTTGTGATTTGTTATTCAGCCTACCAGAGGGTTGGAAAAATAGAGACACTATTTCAGAGGGTGCTGCTGCTGCTGCTGCTAAGTTACTTCAGTCATGTCCAACTCTGTGTGACCTCATAGACAGCAGCCCACCAGACTCCCCCATCCCTGGGAGTCTCTAGGCAAGAACACTAGAGTGGGTTGCCATTTCCTTCTCCAATGGATGAAAGTGAAAAGTGAAAGTGAAGTCGCTCAGTCATGTCTGACTCTTCACAACCCCATGGACTGTAGCCCACCAGACTCCTCTGTCCATGGGATTTTTCAGGCAAGAGTACTGGAGTGGGGTGCCATTACCTTCCCCTATTTCAGAGTGTATGAATATCATTAACTCAGAATACAGATACATNTTCACAACCCCATGGACTGTAGCCCACCAGACTCCTCTGTCCATGGGATTTTTCAGGCAAGAGTACTGGAGTGGGGTGCCATTACCTTCCCCTATTTCAGAGTGTATGAATATCATTAACTCAGAATACAGATACATTCAAAATAAAGATATTGCTTTAAGAGTATTTGGCTTGAGGTCTTTCAGTTCAGTTCAGTCACTCAGTTGTGTCCGTCTCCTTGTGACCTCATGGACTGCAGCACGCCAAGCTTCCCTATATAACAGTTCCTGTAGCTTAATCAAACTCATATCCATCGAGTCGGTGATACTATCCAACCATCTCATTCTCTTTTGTCCCCTTCTGCTCCTGCCTTCAATCTTTCCCAGCATCAGGGTCTTTTCAAATGAGTCAGTTCTTCANTTTCTTCACGGTCCAACTCTCAACATCCATACATGACCACTGGAAAAACCATAGTCTTGATTAGATGGACCTTTGTTGGCAAAGTAATGTCTCTGCTTTTCAATATACTATCTAGGGTCTTAGCAAACGTTGTGTAACGTTAGGTTTCATAGGTGTTTTAAAAGCAGTCCCTTGGGTAGCAGCTGGAAAGTAAGGGTCTTGATGTGAAGTTCAACTCCCTCTAGAAAGAAGCTGGGAGCTTGATTTTATCACTGTTACAGGCAGGGGAGGGTAGGAGCTGTAGAAAGTGCCTGCATACCTGTTTAAACTCCCAGGAGACTGGTCATTGCCTGTCCTGTGGGCTCTCAGAGACAGGCAAGTTAGAAATCAGACCCTCAGGCAGCAAATATAAATCAGAGCACCAGTACGCAGTTTAACCCCTCTAGAGTGTTGCTGAGAGCTGGGTTTTTTGGAGTGAGCGGAGGAATGAGAAAAGCATGCAGGGCCATTCAGAATTGTTGCTTTTTCTGTTAACCCTGGGGGACTAATGCAGGTCAGGCCCCATCTCCTCCCAAAGAAAGGCAAGTTAGACCCTTAGCCAGCTGGAGAAGTGAGGACACTGACTGTATAGTTCAGCTCTTTCTAGGGAGAAGCTGGAGGCTTGGATTTTCACTGGATTTTCAAGCCAGTGAGAAACCATAGGAAATGCCCACATGCCCCTTTAAGCTCTGAAGCATAATTACCTACGCCAATATCCCCCAGATAATATCCATTAGCACAAGGGGCCTTCCCTGGTGGCTCAGTGAAGAATCTGCCTGCAATGTAGGAGACCTGGATTCAACCCCTGGAAGATCCCCTGGAGAAGGGAATGGCTACCCACTCGAGTATTCTTGCCTGGAGAATTCCACGGAGGAGTATGGTGGGGTATCGTCCATGAGGCTGCAGAGTCGGACATGACTGAGCGAATAACACGAACATTAGCTCCCAGATGCAGGCTGGTTAGAAGGCAAATCCTGACAGCAGTTGGGAAAGTCAGTGACATGAGCAGTGAAACCCCTTCCAGGATGCAGGTGGGATCTGAGTAGTATTACCTGCTCACTCAGCACCTAGCCAAGGGGAAGGAGCTGGGCAAGTGTTGCACAAGCTTAAAACTACTTTATAGTTCCTTGAGGTCTTGGGGAACAAGCAAAGACCAGGCCCCATCAGCCCCCAGAGGATTGAAGACAGTCCTTCGGGTGGCAGCCATAAAGATTGGGATGCTAGATGTGTGGTCCAAACCATTCACTCAAGTTGAAGCTGGTGGTTGACAGTTCCCTCCCAAATGCCAATTGTATGGCATGCTATTGATGATGAAGTTCATGGAAAGAGTGGCTCAGCCAGTTCCACCTGTTTCAACGTGGGTATTAGTCACCCAGTGTGTAGGAGTCTTTAGTTTTGTGAAGTTTATTGAATCTATGGGTGGAGGGTTGTTTGCCTATTCAGATACTCCTTCCAACACACCCTGCCCTGATCTCAGAGTATCTTGAGAGTAGATTACTAAAGAAAACATTCTGTCCATCATCAGCAATTCTAGTTCAGCTAGTGCACATTTACTGACCCTGTGGAAGATACTGTGCCAAGTGTTGTGGGACAAACAGAAATGAATCAGATATGGCCAAAGACTTCAAGAAACTTAGTGCAGCAGAACAGACACGTTTTTTAAAAAAGGTAGACTGCATTAACGTCACTAGGAAAAAGACTTTGAAAATTATAGAAAAAATAGATCTCTCATTTTATCTTGGAATTTCTGAGTTGAAATGAGACAAGTGACTTAATTTACAACTTTTAACCACTTATTGATAGCAAGTTGTTGCAGCCTAGTTGGGTAAGGGAATGGAGCACGTCACCATGAAAACTAGTCAGTTTAAGGATGGCATGTCACTGTGTGCACAGTTTCACTTCATTATATTTTTGTTATCCCCTATAATCTGGAACCTCAGAGAGCTGAAGAATATGTACATAAGCCTAGATAACTAGAGTGAAAGTGAAGTCGCTCAGTCGTGTCCAACACTTTGCGACCCCGTGGACTGTAGCCTACTAGGCTCCTCCATCCATGGGATTCTCCAGGCAAGAATACTGGAGTGGGTTGTCATTTCCTTCTCTAGAGGATCTTCCCATCCCAGGGATCAAACCCGGGTCTCCCGCATTGCAGGCAGACGCTTTAACCTCTGAGCCACCAGGAAAGCCAGAGATATCTAGAGTAGAGCTGTCCAATAGGATTTTGATAATAGAAATGTTCTTAATATGCACCGTCCCTCAGGCACATGGCATTCTAGATAAGGAGTGGAGCGGGGAGAACTAGGGAAAGCTTGCCCTTTCTTTTACTAGGCACCCATCACTATTATTCACATCTCTTTGGCCAGAATGTAGTTAAATGGCCCACCCAGTTTTACAAAGTAATCTGCTGTGCTGTGCTGAGTCACATCCGACTCTTTGTGACCCCACAGACTGCAGCCCTCCACAGGCTCCTCTGTCCATAGAATTTCCCAGGCAAGAAGACTGGAGTGGGTTGCCATTTCCTTCTCCAGAAGATCTTCCTGATCCAGGATGGAACCTGAACTCCTGCATTAGCAGGCAGATTCTTTACCCCTGCCCCACCTGGAAAGCCCCACAAAGGAATTTGGCAAGTAGTTAATCCATACCTCCTTCCCACGCATCCCCTATGGTAAATGTAATAAGCTAAAGTATGGGGTTCTGTGACTAAAGAAAGAGAAGAATGAATATTAAAGGACAGTATCAGATTTTGCAAAAAAATAAAAATTCTAGAGTCCATGATAATGCAAATAAATGATACAACAAAAATCACTTTTACATATCTCATTCACCAAAAAAATTCAAATGAAAAACAAAATTAGAATGAATGCAATTATTTTTTCTTTATCAGTCTAAATATTTAAGTTTTTATTTAAAGCAGCAAATAAATGTGCACTTGTACCCACTAAATATACATATCAGACACAGAATCAGAAAGTTTATTTACTTAAAACATCTGACAACCGTCATATTGGACAATCATTTATTTAAAATAATATCCTAAATACTTACAAAAATAAATCTAGTATCACTTCTATTTTTTTAATTTCAAAGTCTTTCCCATAGAAAATAGAAAGAACCTTTTATAAACTAAAAATTACATTTAAGATACATCAAGTTTAATAACTGCACACTATTTTCTTTTATGGTTGTGCTTTACAAATTTACTGCTTTGCAATGTACAGATTCACAATATGAATGTATGCATAAACCACATACATACATTTTTACATAGGAATGTTATTCATAAATACACATACAGAGAACCTAACATAGATAATATTGTGGCCTAAAAGCCATCCCATAGGACCAGAGGTGTAGAAATAGGTATAGAAGTAGAAGTATTATTTGACATTCAACTTAGCACTCCAGTTACCAAAGATGATGGCCTCTTAGCAAGGGATTCTCAGTTTAATGTTTCTAGACAAGACATTAATTCTTAATGTATCTTAAATCATTAGTTCAACAGTCTTCTTCATTGAAAAAATACAATGAACTTGAAATATTTTGTATTACATTAAGCAGAAGATAAACATCATTGTCATATGTATACACACTTTTATTTTTAAAAGATAAAGGAATTATGAATCTTAGAGAAAATGCTGAAAATTAAAGATCATTCCCAAAGTGGTTTTACTTTATAGTCACTGGGACATTCAGTTCCTTATCAAATAAATAAATGCTGAATTTCTCTTCCCTGGTAATATGCACTCAAGCCCCACAACACAAACATGTATAAATCATGGTTCAAGATGAATATTTATAATGCTTTACGCTTTACCACCCACAGGGTGTCAATCTCACTATATTAACCAGATGTGGAAAAGACTCTCACTTCTGATCAGTTCCTGAATTTCCATATGATAGTCATAATAATACAGAACTTTAAATTATGTTAGTAATTTATTAGTATAAATACATATTGAGCATGTTAAATTCTATCAACTAGAAAAGTGATAAATCACAAAATTTGCTTTCTCTCTAGGAAAAAGAATCGAGCTTCACATCCTTATTTAGAAATTGCAAGAATTATTTAGAAATTTCAAATATAATAACTGGAAAATTATAAGCAATTGGACTGTGATAATTCTAATTTATTGAAATTGATATTTTACAACCGATTTCATTAAAAGGGAGCTTGAAGAGCTTCTGAAATTTCAATTACAGCAAGTAGTAAACACTAAAGGAGCAGATGTCTTACATTGACCAAAATGTACCAAAATGCTATAATACTTGGAAAATTTTAATTAGCATGCTGAAATAGTTTCATTTCACTAAAAGTCACAAGCAAGCAGAGACTATAAAACTACAGGAAAATGCAACCCAAGAACATAATTGCACCAGTAAAGAACACCAAAATCTAAGAGGTAGTCAAAAGAAGTAACCCTGATAAAACAAAATATCCTGGCAGATGCTCCCTAATCTCAGAGACCCAAATAGAGTATTAAATTCTTACATTTTCAGTGATTAGAAACATTTACTGGTATACAATCTAAAAACCAAGTATCTGAATAATACTGTAAATGGAACAATACTCGTATTTAAAAAAAAAAAAAAAAGGCTAAGAGGCTAAGAATAAAATCTTTAACAGAGGTCTATAAGCCTACTAAGTCTGGCCTATTGCTGGTTTCTGCAAAGTTTTACTGAAATACAACCACACCTATTTTATTTACATATTGTGTATGGTGGCTGCTTTATACTTTCAGCTGAGATGAGTATTTGCAATAGATTATATGGCCCACAAAGTCTAAAACATTTACTGAAATATCAACCATCTGTCCCTTTATGGAAAGTTTGCTGACCCCTGGTCTAGACATGTGCTGATCGGTACTGTAACTGTTGAACAGCTATGGAAAAATTAACTGTGAATGTTACAATACAAGGTATTCAAGTGAAAGGAATGTAAGATGCTGGTTACATCACAATTTAATTCCTTTTCATATCCGATATCGTCCTAACATTTTTCTTTTTTTTTTCATTTTTGTATTCTAACATCGAGTATTTCCAGGTTTTTATAAAAAAATTAAGTACTCCACTGTCCAATGGAGGTTTCTGCATTTTATACCTGCACTGTCCAATACTGTAGCCACTAGCCACATGTGGCTATTGAGCACTTGAAATGTGGCTAGTGCAACCAAGGACCTGAACATTTAATTGTAATCAATTTGCCATATCGTGGCTTTTGCTTACATTATTGGACAGCACAGATTTTACTCAAATTAAAATTCCAAAGTGTGACTCTTAAAAATGACTAAAAATAATGGAGTAACACCTTTGAGAAAAAGAGTTTTGGGCAGAAACGAACTGAATACCATAAACTCAGCCCAAGACAGGTTTCTTAACTAGTAAACAAGGTAAAACTTATTCCAAATTGACCCTTCACTGTACACTCTCTTTTCAGTGAAGAGGTAAACTACTAACTCATCTTTATTTTTTTTTTTTTAGTAGAAGCCCTCTTAATTTTTTGCTTAAAAACAATAATAATTTTATGCTTAAAAGCAATAATTGTAATCTTCATTAATTATATTAAAAACAGTGTGGGCATTTCACACCAAGTATACTTTTCAGCTTGCTTCCTGTCAGAAAGCCATCTAAGTCAAAAGTCCATACCCTTAACATTTCAACCATGTTATACAGAAGCCTTTGTTTATAGTAGGTACATATGAGAACTATGACCTTGTCTAAATCTGCAACATTTCCAAATAGTCACTTCTACTACGGAGAAGTCATTTCAATCAAGTCAAATTTTCCAAACGTTATTTTTCCATTACATGATAAAATATACCCATTCAATGACAGAATGAGAGGTCAGAGGTAATATTTGTGTATTTTTAGTCAAAAAATATAACTCTTGTATAGTTCTCCATGTGCCTACCTGTTCACTATTTTTACATGGACCAGAACAGTAGTTTTAAATTGCATATAACTGATTACACATTGCAAATTAGTTACTGCTACAACTGAGAACATTAAAATATACAAAGTCAATCTGAAATAATACAATACTTTCCAAAGACAAATGTTTGAGATTTTACCTTATTATATCTTCCAACTACTCACACGTGCTCCCCCAGATAGCTATTTCCAAATTATGTTTCCATATTAATCTGGCAAGATTAATTGCATACATTTTGATTTTTAAAAAACTGCTATCAGAAACATACACTTCTTTTCAACCTTGCAGTTAGTTGAAAGACACAAAACACTTTAAGGGCACTTCTGTTTATGTGTTCTTTTGCAGTTTAATCAGCTGTCGCAGCAGGAACTTTAACAGAGAGACCTCTTCTGGCACTGGTGATGTGCCGCTGCTGTGCGAGGAAAGACCGGGCAGGGGCGCAGGCCCCCGGGTCTCTGCAAGCACCACTGCTGCTCACAAGTCTAGACTCCATCCCCAGTTTCTGGAATGCTAGACTCTGAACAAAGATAAACAAATAACATGCCTATTTAGAGTCTGCAAAGTGCTTTCCACCTACACAAAGTCATTTAGTCCTCAAAACAATCCTCTAAAGGTGATGTTTTCCTCACTTCTTATAGAGAAAAATAAGAGTTCAGAAGCTAATCTGCACATGATAATACCCATTAAGATAGGAGAAAACCAGAGCATAAAACCCAGTTTCTCTATTTTAATCCATTACATTTGAAATCTTTAAAAACAATAGCTTAAAATAATGTTCTAGAATTAAGCTTAATTATAACAACAAAAAAAGTTCCAAGGCAAACATTTGTGTCAGGCCATTATTCCAGCCACTATGAGCAGACACAGCACAAGAGAATAGCTCAGATCAATGGTTCTTGAAGTGTGGCCCATGGATTAACACCTGCACCACTGGGAATTTAAAAGTGCAAATTATACTTATGGATTCTACCCAGACTGACTGACTAAGAATCTCTGCAGGTAAGTCCAATAATGTATTTTAACAAGTCTTCTGATGCATGCTGAAATTTGAGAACCACAGAATACTTCAAATTTACTATGGTCTAGCTGTAAATCTGCACATAACAAATTACCGTAGTTGTGGGCTGTTGCATTCCTTACTAAGGAAAGTCATTACTCCTCTCTCACTAGACCACATTCCACTGTTACAGCTTCACTAGTAACTAGTACACAGTGTTAGTTTAAGTGTTAGTCACTCAGTTGTGCCTAACTCTCTGCGACCCCATGGACTGCAGCCCACCAGGCTTCTCTGTCCATGAGACTTTCCAGGCAAGGATACTGGAGTGGGTTGCCACTTAAATGCTCAAAAAACACAGGCTGAGAAACGACTAAATAATGCATTATTTGGCTCTAGTATCTTTGCTAATTTATGTGTCAAGAGGCCACAGAGCAACAAGGAAATAATAAGTCGCCTCTGATCTTAACTAGGATGGATAACCCATGAGGGAAGGTGCTGGGAACATTTCACACAATTTCCTTCAAGGTCTTGCTAAGTTAAGGCAGACTTTATCAAACAGAGGAAGGAGGGCAAGAATACAGACAAAAAGTACGATGGCACGAAAGAAGAAGGCGTGTTTGAGGAAGGAGAGCCAGCTCCACGTGATGAAGTACAGGGTTCACAGGTGGAGAGTCCGAAACTTTCTCATACTATCAATAAATATATAGTAGCTAAGGTCGATAAGGGCTGTGTTATTATCTATGCTGCTGCTGCTGCTGCTAAATCGCTTCAGTCGTGTCCAACTCTGTGTGACCCCATAGACGGCAGCCCACCAGGCTCTCCCGTCCCTGGGATTCTCCAAGCAAGAACACTGGAGTGGGTTGCCATTTCCTTCTCCAATGCATGAAAGTGAAAAGTGAAAGTGAAGTCGCTCAGTTGTGTCCGACTCTTCGCAATCCCATGGACTGCAGCCCACCCGGCTCCTCCGTCCATGGAGAATACCCAAAAGAACCATATACATCAAGAAATGCTACTCTTAAAAACATCCCACTAAGGAAAATAAAATAAAATGCACTTCAAATTATTTTATACTATTTTCTTTGTTAGGACAGACAGACAATTCTTGGAGAGCAGTGTATGGACTAAAACAAATAAATACAATAAAGGACATACTGAGATCAGCTTTCTGGATATTAAATGCTGAGCACTAGTAACACTTAATTTTGCATTATACAGACACTTGTATTTCCACAGAAACCTTTATGAAGAACATATTGACTGCTGTAGCTCAAATGAGGCAATTTTTAAAATGTTCATGAATTGCACGAATGCTTCATGTACCTTAATTTAAAGGTTAGCGAGTAATGAAATCAATTTAGTGGTTTTGAAAAAGTCAGAATCAACTAAAGACATTAAAATAAAATGTAAAGTAAATTTGGATTATGACCAGTTTTTTTTTTTTTAAATAAAAGCGCATATGACAAAATACCTGAGTGCAACCCAGAGGGTCAGGTTAACTTTGTTCAGTTACGCATAAACATGAGCATGAACTAATTTGTACTAATTCCTTCCATGGTTCATGGTCAAGATGTTTGATAAGCATGGTTCAAGACATCTAATCACCGGCTAAATTTCAACTCACCTTATTATACCAGGCGGAAACAATGAGTTTTTCTTCATAATCGCGGAATTTTGCTACTTTACATTCACTCTGGAAAAAGATATGAGGACTACTTAAATCCCAGAAATAAACCCAAACTGCTAAAAATGGATACTTTTTCATTATGCTCATGATCAAGAGAATGTGAAGAATGTGCTGGGAAGCACATACAGCAGACAAAATGTAAAGCTGAATCATGGGGAGTATATGCACAACCCCTTTAGCAAAGAGTAAGACTGACTAATAAATCTAGGAACTTTACTGGGAGAACAGACACTTAACAGCAACAGCAGAAACTGAGCGATTCTACCTAGAGAAAAAAGCAACCACTGGCTTCAGTTACAAAACAGAGCTGCACCTGTGGAGGAGTCAAAACTACGGAGAAAAGGGATGTGGGGAAAAACAACCCGAAAAATCTTTTTAAATTTCCTGTAAAGCTTCAGCATCAATTGTTCTGTCTCAGTCCTTGGCGACTGTATACTAGACTGGCTGTGGCCCCATCTGTTTGCCACCCTATAGACTGACATTCATTTCTTAATTATTCTAGTACAGCAGATTTTGTAATTTTGTTGAGCACCAGATATAGTTGACTCACATAAAATGTTATAATCTAAAACATCGGAATGTTCCTACAGATGCTCATGAAACAAAAAGCATACAGGAAACAAAGGTGGTTAGATGCTCTTCTGGATCACATGCACTCCAGGAGGACTGCCCAAGGAGAATGAAGATAGAATAACCTCTGCTATAAATACTAGCTTTCTCCTCTTTTACTTCTGCAGTGTGTATATAGATAAGCAGCCATAAATTAAAAGTCCATATGCAGGGTCTTAACTGAAGATGTCCTCAGAGCCCTGTATTAGAGGCACGGTTTTATCACCACAGCTGCTTGGGCACTGCATGTCAAGCAATGACACTGGTGTACTCGGCTCATGGGCTTTCACTGGGAAGTGAATAATCAGAGCAACTTAAGAGTTCAGCAGTCATTCAGTTCAAGTCCCACTATTTTACAAATGAACAGATTGACGATTAGAGAGGAAGGTGATAACTTTAACATACATTAACACTAAAGCTGTCACCTTGGCCTCTGATTGATGTGATACTGAATGCTATAAGATATATATGAGATAAGATATATATGAGATATATGATACAGCCCCTGTCCTCAAGACACTCTAACACATGTCATAAAGAAAAATGCTATTATGGAATGAATTCATGAGTTCAAAGTACATGGAGTCACTATGGAGAGATCACTAACTGTGCCTAAGATATATATGGAAAGCTTTATAAAAGAGGAGATATTGAAACTGGATCCTGAAGAATGAATAGTATTTCTCTCCAGAGATGCCTCTATCCAGTGCTTTTTACAATGCCTGACATGGCCTGGACAAGCATTTATAGCAAGTGCCACCATAACACTGGTGTGCACGCTGGATACTAAAGTCTTCAAGTCTTTAAATATTTTTACCATACTCTATCTAATGGCTCAGAAATAATGTGACGAAATGATAAATGAATACACTTCCCTAAAACATATCCTTCCTAGTTGACCTACGGGGAGAAGAAAAGGGAAGAAGAATCTGGTTAACTGAGTGCAGAACCTTTTAAAAAAGATGAGCTTTGTTTCTTTAAAAAAAAAAAAAAGAACTCTCATCCATCCTTTGATTTTAAAAGGAGCATGATAGCAGAACTCTACTAGAAAGAAGGACTAGCTGTACGACTGGCTGTTACAGACAGAGAGACATACAATGTGGCGGGGCACACGAGCTTGGAAAGGCCCATCTTGTGGGCTAGCGAGATGCTCTGTAATAACGAGCGCTAAAATGTGCTACTCTTCTAAGTTCTTGTGAAACTTGATCATTAATGGAAAATGCTGACAGCAGTTAATTATCAGGATTATACAGAATTAAGAGGGGATGCATGCATATGGAAATCTTACCTCCAGAATCTCAATTCTTCTCTCTTTCTCTGCCAACTGCTTTCTAAGTAGCATTATTTCAGCTGATGCAGGATTTAATTTGGGATCTAAAGTTTTTATTACCTGTTTCAAGAAAAAAAAAAAACTCTTATGTTTACTTTGTCAAATACTGAAATATGAACACAGTCTATAAAATCCGTGTAAATAAAGTAGAACATTATCCAGAAAGTGATCCAAGAGTTAACTGTAGAATAATAAAAATAACATTCTAAAGAAATTCAATATTAAAAATGTGAAGATACACATCTCCAAATCAAATTTCCTTTCTTCAAGACGCAGTACTCAGAAATAGTTACTTAGCTTTATAAAGCTTTGAGCACTGAAGGCTTGAAATAACCCTTTTAAACATTTATCTGACTTATATCAGGTAAATTAACATTTTTTTAAAGTTTAATTAAAATGAATTCAATAATTATACAATCTGCTGAATATACATGGTTAAGAGTAACAGAAATTTCTTGGCAATAATCTTTTTTATCACCATTATCTAGTTAAATGTAATTCAATACATAAGATCAATATAATAGGTACTGATGATTTTGTGTGTAAATTCTAGAGTACTCAATTATAGCTATGTAAATTAGTACAAGATGAGTAGAAACAAAGTTTGATCAGATGTTGCTCAGAGTGAACTAAACCAGGCGGCCACCCAGTTTACTAGGTGTTTTCCTACTATGGTGGAAAGCCAACTCAGAAATACCAGGTGCAAATTACAAGCAAAAACAAGTTTTCAATAATAAGGTCATTTGTTTGATCTAATTACAAAAATATTTTAAAGGATTTAAAATTTACTGAAACTCCAATACTTTGGCCACCTGATGCGAAGAACTGACTCACTGGAAAAGACCCTGACGCTGGGAAAGACTGAAGGCAGGAGAAGGGGACAACAGAGGATGAGATGGTTGGATGGCATCACTGACTTGATGGACATGAGCTTGAGCAAGTTCCAGGAGTTGGTAATGGACAGTGAAGCCTGGTGTGCTGCAGTCCATGGGGTTGCAAAGAATTGGACACAACTAAGCGACTGAACTGAAAATTTAATGAATTCAGAAAATTTCATCTACGTTTACAAAAGTTAAGGAAAAAAAGACTAGAAGGTAATAATCCCTAAAAATTACTATGGTTCATTCAAAACAATTTACTGAGCACTAAATGCGGCAGGCACTATGGCAGATGAGACTACAACAGTCCACCAGAGTCAGGGGACACTGTCACAGAAGTTCACATTATAAAAGCAGACACATTAGTGTTACATCACAATTTAATTACAAAGAACACATAATAGTTTGTTGCCTCTAAGTGCTAAAAGTATGGTTGTGACTTTTTAATATTTTCTGAGTTTTCCATTATATACACATGGTACTACTTTAACCTCTGCCCTGAAGTAGCATAAGGGTAAAAAACAAAATCATATTTACCAAAAAAGCAGCTGTTTTTTAAATGACAATATTTGATGATGGCAAGAACATGGGATTCATTGTCACTGCTTCGTCTAAGTAGTTAGAATAGTTTTGGGATATCATTTCAAGCATCTTAACAATGTTCTTATACTTTGACCTAATAATTTTATTTGATAGATAAACCTACGAATGAGATTAAGACAATAAACCAAAATAAGGGGGAAAACTTTCTATATAAATATGCTGCCTGTAGCCTTATTTTTAGTAGCAAAAAAAAAAAAGTCATGGAAACAAAATTTTTCTAACAGGACGTCGACTAGGTAAACTATGATATATCCACTCAACTGAAAGAATACTACCCAGCTAGTCTAGTATTTTGTGGTCTGCTTCATATACAAAGTGTCTTCTTTGCTGCTGCACTCCCAGTACTTAGCATAACATTAAACATTAAGTTATATCTATATAACATGAGAACATGAAGTTTAAAAATACAAGTCATATGATCACAAATCCTATGTGATATGATCATACAAACCAAGTGTGTGTTTGTATTATGGTAAACAGTCACAGAGATAATAGGCATTGAAAAAAAGGCACTGTTAAGAAAGTATACCAAAAGGTTATGAGCAGTTGTCTCTGGGAACCTTACAATATATGTTCACTGAAAGCATTTACACTTTTGTAACAGAGACACTGAACTATGGCAGTCTGCCTGGTTGTTTCACAAGCCCGCCTCCCTAGAAGTTGGGAGCAGCCACTGTGCCTGAGTTCTGCCCAGTGAAATGAGAGGGAAGTGGTTTACACCTGATCCACTGAGTATCTCCCATGCAATCTTGGCTGTCTTCCCCAATCCCCAGTTGGACAATGTCAAGTGAATCTGAGAACTCCATAGTGAAGAAGGCTGACCTTCCGTCAGCTTGGGACTCTGCATGATTGCGTGGAGTAGAGCCCCTTCCACACTGGTCAAGAAGTAAACTCCTACCTTGTTAAGCCTTGAGGTCATGGGGTTTACCTGTTGCTGCAGGTACAATAACATTCTTTGAAAATACTTATAGTTAATGAAGAAAATATATTCAAGGAAGTAAAAGATTTTATGAAAATAGTACTTACAAATATTTAAGAAAAAGTATGAAATAAGGGAAAGAATAGTCTGGTGGACAGTAGACTAGTCTTTAGTTGTCTAATACAGATAACGCTAAAACAAGTTAAACATATTTTCAAAGCTCAGTTTTCATAAAGGCAAATGTTAATTGTAAGAGCTAAAGATTACGTTACTTACAGTAGTCATTTTCTCCAGTAAGGTTACTACAACATTTAAACTGTCCCTATGAAGTCATGTGCAGTTATTGCACCTGTTTCTATTTACTGAATAAAAGAAGAGAACTTTATGCAGAGTCTTAAAATACTGCTAATATGTCTGCCTTGCAAATAGGGACCTGACTGGCCAGGCAGGGTGGTAAGGAGCAAAGCAATGTGACAAAGATCCATGAAGGGGGGTATGGACCCCATTAGAACCTGAGTTACAAAGACTAAAATGCTGGAAGACAAGCCACTCACATTTCTTGCTTTCTCTAAGTACATTTTGTATCTTTCCTCCATTGCTTTCATATCTTCATCTTTCTTCTGGAGAGCAGCTTCAAGCTCATTGATCTTTTGTACTATGGTTGAAAAAAAAGAGAGAGACATGACCAATTTGAAATACTCCCTCCTCACATAAAAAGAGTACATGTATTTTCTAAAGACTGATAAAGAGAACTTAAAAGAGAAACCTTTTATTCCTTCTTTATAGTGAATTCTCTAAAACTTTTGAACTATACCTAAGACATCCCTGTTCATTTTGTATTATTTTTTCTTAAAAATATCAATAATCTGCATTACCAACCTATTTTTCTCCTTTCTAGCAAGTATTTCAATGAGCAAATACAGCTTATAATTTAAGCACAACCATCACAAAATAAAATGTTCTTTCTACATATCTGATGTTCATTTTAATCTGATTACAAATTTTATTTACACTTCCATATTACTAATTCTATTATATTTTACAATGTTTGATACTCCTATATATCATTCAGTTCATTTATGAATTTACTTTTTGCTTTAAGATATAATCATTTATTAATTACTTAACTCATTGAAAATTATCAATGATTTTTACTTGCAACGTATTTATCTTTGCACTGCCCAAAGACTTATATACACAATTCTAGCATCCTTCAACTAAAAAGGCAAGTCTTTAGATAAAGTCTGATTCAGGTTTTTACAAATACCCACCATTCTGGTTTACATCTGGCTGGAGGTCTTCAATGAGCTCTTGTTTCTTCTGTAGTTCTTCATGGACCTCTGTTAGTTTTTCCCTAAGTAATAGAAAGAGTATGGAGGTTTGGAGCCAGAGAGACCTAAGAATGAAAACTGCTTTCTGCCATAGAACATTTGTGGACTATGGACAAGTCACCTTCTGATTCATAATTTCCTTATCTGTGAAACGGTAATAATACCTGACAAGTAAGGGTTGGTTGTGAGGATGTAAACTGCCTGACACACGGTGAACGGCAAATATTTTAGTTTTTTTCCCCCCAGCCACCCTAACTTTCCTAAGAAACTTAAAATAAATATTTTACAGGTTAAACATCCCACATTGCCTGGCAGGCTATAATGGGGTCGCAAAAAGTTGGACATGACTGAGAGACTAACACTTTCACTTTTCCTTTCCACATAATCCAGTTATGACAGTTGTCTATTTTGCAAATTCTTCAAATGACACTAGCAATTGAAAAATGTAGCAGTTTGGGATCATGAGCAGGCAGGTTGAGTCTTTTACCATGTGTTTCTTTTCACATTTTGGTGACAGTGCTGAACATTCGATTACATCAGGGTTTTTACTTTTTATAAACAAAATCAGAAAAGGGTATTAATAACCTTTTAAAATAAAATCCTTCTCCTCTCACATTTGAAATGAAGTATCAGTTTTACTTACATATGAGCTTCCAACTTCTGCTTTAGTTTGCTGGACTATAAAAATTAGAAAAAGTTGTTGTAAGATCACTATTGTGACAAAGGTAAGTTTTCCAGACATCAAAATCTCTTTACCTCCTTTAGAAGATGGATTATATAAAATAATAAAGGTTTTTAAAACTTTTATTTCTAATAACATACTTTCAAAACATAAAATTTTAGGTAAATTTTTACTTCAAAGAACACAGGAAAGAGAACAGAAAATTAAATTAGGAATAGTGCAAGAGTAGAAAGGAAAATGCTTCGTATTTCTAAATACAATCAAAGTAAAATTTGAACTTGAAGAAAAATAGCAAATGCAAGCTGAATGTGATATACTGAGGAGTATCAAACATTTAAACATCTAAAGAATTATCCATCTAAAATATAAAATTTAAGATTTTAGACTTTCACTGAAGAACAGACTTAAAAAACTATATCATCTCTATAATAAAACCTTACCATTAAATGCAAGCACTTCTAATAATAACATCAAAATGAAGCAACTGGATTTTGTTTAAAAAAAAATTTTTAAACACAAAATTTACTGTTTAAAAGAATAGGAATTTAAGTGGCAATAGTAGTTCTGTATCATCTACCAAATAGATTGAAAAGTTTAAAATATATAACTGAAATGTACTTTTGATACCAATAATTTTTGTTTTTGTTTTTTTGGCTGAACCACACAGCATGCAGGGTCTTAACTTCCTGACCAGGAACTGAACCTATGCCCTTTGCAGTGGAAATGTGGAGTCTTTGCCACTGGACCACCAGGAAAGCTCTCCAATAAGTTTTTTATAGTGATAAATTTAAAATCTCTAAAACACCGCGATCCAAAATGTACTACCCCAAATGATCCCATTTTAAAAATATTCTCTACTGTGGGTTAACAAAATTTGTATTCGAGAGGTACGATATCGTATATATGAGATGCCGCCATGCATGAGATGATTTCTATTTTCCAAGCCCCGAGGGAAGAAAGAGAAAATCATATAAAGCATATAAAAGACAGAAAGGAAACTCAACCCTTTCAATCTTCCTTTTCATCTTATTTACTCTCACTCTATAGTTTTCTCTCCCATCAATACAGGTATGTCACCCAACATTCTATCCAATCAAAATCTAACACACCCTTCCTTTTTTTTGTTGTTATTTTAGTTAAATACATTCCCCCACAATTATTACTTCTTTTTCTCTCTGCTCAGAAATCAAACTAGGGAAACACTGCTATGTCTACTCAGTTACACTGTTTGATCTCTTTTAGGTTCTCTTATCTCTATACCCTCACAATTATTGACCATAAAAACCATTAGAAATGGCAAGGCCATGAGTCTGTATGAAAGGAGGGAAGAATTAACGGGCAATGTACTTCAAGACTGCTTTAAGATTTCTGTCCTTTGGAGGCTGGTGTGATCTACTATTTCCTGAGTGCTTTTTTGGTAGAAATACTTTCTCGCTCTCTCTTTTTCTCAATTTTGACTGCTAATTACTCTTATTTGGGTTTTTCTCAGGCCACTCCTGTTGGGATCCCAGCACTACTGTGAAAGTTCAATTGTAGCATGCTATCAAACAGGAATTACATGAATCTAAGGGGTAGCTGTTGAAGAACAGCAGATACAAATCACTTTCCAACCCATATTACTGATTTATAGGCTCCAAATTGGCAAAGTCACTGCATCTGTTATGCAGATATATATGGTATTTAAGGGCACCCCCCTATGATAATTTTCAAATATAAGATTAATTTGGGCATCAGGACCAATTACAGACAGTCGATCCACAACAGAAGTATCATAATTTTTAAGTTACTTACACTTTCACCTTCAGACTTAGAGCCTTGTTCTTGTAAAGACTTCTGGAGGTCCTCGATCTGCTGCTGCAACTCTCGAATTTGCTCTTTGCTCAGCCTATTATAAGATGGGTTACATGTGTTTATTTGTACTGAAAGTCAAAGTAGTTAAAGATTCATGCATGTGTGCTAAATTGCTTCAATCGTGTCCAACTCTTTGTGGTCCTATGGACTACAGTCTGCCAGGCTCCTCTGTCCACTGGGATTCTCCAGGCAAGAAAACTGGAGAGGGTTGCCATGCTCCCCACCAGGTGATCTTCCCTACCCAGGGATCAATCCCACGTCTCCTGCATTGCAGGCGGATTCTTTATAAGCTGAGCCTCCAGGAAAGCCAGGTGCATTTATGCAATTTAACTCAGAGAGTATGCATTTAATAGCAACAACCAAAGCTGAACAACTACCGGTGGCTAGATATATGGTACAGTAAACTACTTTCAAGGAAATATTCTTCTAAAAAAGATATTTTTATCCTAAAAGCATATATGCCCACATTTAAAAGTTTAAGGTACCTTCATGAGTCAGTGGAAAAAGCATAACATTTCTGCAGTGAACTGAATGGAATAAAAATTAGAAAACTAGCTCAGTTTTCCTTCAGTTGTATTTTTAATGAATGGAAACTAGGTTTCTGTTTCTTGTTTCAGATTTCCTAGGGTATTGCAAGAAAAGGAAGGCCACCATTTTCCAACCATTTCTTCATAACGTTAAAGAGACTGGCACTAGCAACGAATGTAGCTTTTTAACTTGGCAAAAATCTCATTCTTTATAACCCTGCTTAATCGTTACCTCTACTGAAGTTACCAGCAAGACAGTTAGTATCTTTCTTTCTCTTCATATGTATGTATATGACAAAATATCCCCTGCTCACTATACTACTACACATTTCCATTGTTATATATATATTATATAATAATTACCTATTCACATGTCTACCTTCCTATATTAAAAGCTAAAACTTAGCATCTCCAGTGCTGATACTGAATTATATAAATTAACAATATTTAATGGTCTCTTCGGGTTTCTCTTGTAGCTCAGCTGGTAAAGAATCTGCCTGCAATGCAGGAGACCTGGGTTCGATCCCTGGGTTGGGAAGATCCCCTGGAGTAGGGAAAGGCTACCCACTCCAGTATTCTGGCCTGGAGAATTCCAAGGACTGTATAGCACATGGGTCACAAAGAGTTGGACCTGACTGAGCGAATTTCACTTTCAATACTCTCTTCAAGAAGCTAAAATGCTATATTTCTTTTAGCTGCAGTTGATATAATAGTACACATACAGGTTGACAGACAAGTTTCAAGTACCTAAAATTCCTAGTGATCTCGCAGATCCAATAAAGGTATGTCAAACAAATCCAAATACTTTTATTGCCAGTATGCTATTTATAAGAGGCACGATAGCAATAGTGGTAACAGCACAGACTCTGATGTCTGATTGACAGAAGGTTCAAAGGCAGGATCCAGAACTCACTAGCCATGTGATTTGGGCAAGTTTCTTAACGTCCTTGCACCCTCAGTTCCCTCGTTCATAAAATGAGATTATCATAGTTACTACTTCATAGAGTTATTGTAAGAATTTCACGAGTTAATATCAAAAAGAGCTTAGAAGCTCACTAGTAAGCACCACATGTTGGTGTTGTAGTACAGTCACTATGTCATGTCTGACTCTTCGTGACCCCATGAAATGTGGCCCTGCCAGGCTCCTCTGTTCATGAGATTTCCCAGTCAAGAATACTGGAGTGGGTAGCCATTCCTTCTCCAAGAGATCCTCCTGACCCAAGGTTAGAATCCACATCTCCCACACTGGCAGGTGGGTTCTCTACCAATGAGCCACCAGGAAAGCCCAAGCACCACCTAAACATAATTTTTAAAAATACATATAAATTTTAAGCACCTCACTGGTATCAAATAAGTACACCATTTGTTTTAAACACATTACCTGTAATCTTCATTACAACCTGCAAATAGGTGCCATCTCCAATTTATATCTGGGATACCAAGTGTGAATTTAAGTAAATGCCCAGTTAAGTAAAGGTGGCGTTCAAATTTGATTCCACTATCTATGGACCATCTGTGCACCAGACTCCAGTTGAAAACCGGATTGCCATTTATCCATTTGTTAAATTTTCTGTCATTTGTGAAGACAGATGAATGAAATTCAAGAACAAGCAAACTGCTTAACAAAGTCTGCTAAAAATAATGGGTAGTGAGAGATGAAAAAAACAAAACCCGAAACTTGCACAAATCCTAATTATCTGAACTACAGTGACATCTTCCGCCTTTGTGAGTCACGATTCTGTGGGCAGGTAATGAAATGGCTATGACTGTCGACCAGAAAGGGGCATCAGTCACCTCTGCTCGGTCTCCAGTTCATTCATCTTGCGGTGCTTCTGTTCCAGCTGCTCCTGAAGTTCCTCAATACGCTCATTCTCAGTACCTTCCTGCTGTAATCGAAGCATCTTATTTTCATGCTGCAGTCGAATGAACACCTCCCTGATGTTAAAATTCAAAATGTCTTTTTAAGTTATTTAAATATAAGAGTTTAAAAAATTCTTCAGCTTTTAAAAAAGAAAATTTCTATCCACTCAACAGCTGTCAATTTGAAATGTTACTAAAACTTCTAAAAGTTTTTCTTTTAAAAAATATGTACACTTTTAACACTATGTCTCAAAGAACAAATAGTAGATTTTTAAAGGTACAAGATTATAGAGCAATAAATGTTTATTATGCAACTCTCTAAGATATAATATGAATT
Organism: Neotragus pygmaeus; assembly: GCA_006410875.1. Lineage (NCBI taxonomy): Eukaryota > Metazoa > Chordata > Mammalia > Artiodactyla > Bovidae > Neotragus > Neotragus pygmaeus. Next base: position 3,609,123 of record SJYV01017599.1, on the reverse strand, counting down.
ATTTTTCTTTGATAATTTAGTAATATACAGCACATCCTTAAAAAACATGAAAAAGCAATAGATTTAAGAAATTACAATCTTCCTAAAATTTTTAAATATCTTTTTATGCTAATGACTGTCTTTGGAACTCTGTTTCTAGAAAACATTAAAGATATATATACATATTTTTTTAAATGCAAATGATAGGAATGGTGTTAAATTAAAAATAATGCTCTACTACCTGGTGCCCTCCTAAATCCCATTACCCAAAAGCAACTAATTTCAACTAACCTCAATTTCTGTTCTGAATGCCAGCATAACTTTAAAAATATAGGCTCATAGGACTATTTTTAAATGATTAATATCACTGAATATTACTAACTAAAAAGTTCAAGTTAGTTTCCAGCCCAGTTTGTAAGGAGCTCTATCTTAACAGCAAAAAACTGAACAAACTGAAAATCAACAACTTATAAAAACTATGCAAAATGAAAGAATTCAACCACAAAAGGCCACATATGGTATGATTCCACAAATATGAAATGTCTGTAATAAGCAAATCCACAGAGATAAAGAGTAGATTACTGGTTACCTGGAACTGGCATTGGAGGGGTGGCAGGAATGGGTATCTTTTGGGGAGGATGAAAATGTTCTAGAATTAGATAGCAATGACGGTTGCACAACTTGTGACTACTAAAACGTACCAGACTGCATATTTGTAAATGCATGAATTATATCTCAGTAATAAATAAAGAGGAGGATGTGAAGTAATTAATAAGTAAAACTGTTCCCACAAAAAGGAAAAGAAGACCATAAAAATACCGGGTAAGTCAAATACCTAGAAGTAGACACAGCAATAAAATACCAAAATAAAAGTTGGGTCAAGAGAAAGCTCTAAAATGTGTGTTTTAACTCTGGTTTACTTGTCCTGCAATTGACAGATCGTCTCCTACTTTGTTTCGCTGCTGGGAATTTGAAAACTATGTATTTAAAAGGTTTTCAAGAGTTTAAGAAAGGAAATTCCTATCCATTAAATAACTGTCATATTACAGTGATATCAAAGAGTTTAAGGATAGAAAAATAAGTTCTACACAATAAAGGCCATATTACAAAAAACCAGAATATGTTATTGAGCTAGTAAGTGAAATTTTATTTCTGGTAAATTTTTAAACTGCTATAGTAGCAATAACAATATGGTTTAGAAAGTATAAGCAGATGAGGCAAAGTATTTTCAAGCTCTATGACTCATAAAGTGAAAAAATAAAGGCTTACAAAATTATGAAAGGAATTCACATTTCTAATATTAACTACGGGTTGTCAATTGATAAAAACAAATTTACCTATATTCCACTGGCATAATCTCAGCAGCAAGATTCTCATAACTTTTTGTAGCAGATGCATCTAAACAATATCAGCAACAAAAAAATAGATTAATGTTTCAGTATCCACCATTAAAAAACCTTTTCTAAATGCAATAAAATCCACCTGCTTGGTTTAGGTGATCCTGTTGTACTTGTGAACATCGAAGCTCTTCATTTGTTTCTTTCAGAGTGTCACGCTGTTCTATTAGTCTCTAAAAAAGAATTATATAAGCAAAATATTTAATTCTGCCCCAAAGCATTGTACTTTATACTTAAGATAATTTACCTTAATATGTTAATCTGATAATTGTTCTCTACTTAATTAAAAATAACATTTTAGTTTTAGTGCTAAGGGGTAATTTTCTCTTGCATAAATCACATAAATAACAAGACTTTATACAACACAAAGCTTGTGATTTTCCCAATAGATAGCTTTTTTTTGAACCAAATGAATGTAATTATACAACAGAGTACAAAAATGTAACTGTAGAGTAATAAAAGCATATGGACTTCGGAGGCAAACAGAGTGTGGCTTGAATTCAGTTTTACTATTTCCAGTTGTATTATTTAAGGCAAGCTACTGGCTCTTTGGCTTTAGATCTTTACCATCAAAATACAGATACTGATTCATAAGCCCCTAAAAGGTGTTCTGAGTAGTGAATGAGGAGAAGTTTGTCTAAAATCTAGAATACAGTCTAGTGTGTAAGAGATGTGAGAGACTTGTTACTTCCTTCTATTACTATAAACAGCATAATGGAAGTATGAATCTGTGAAAAAAACACTATCTCCAAGGGATAGTACGCTAGGACTTCATGTCATTAGCTATTTTATTTTACTGGACTGGATGAACCACAAGCTGGAATCAAGATTGCAGGGAGAAATATCAATAACCTCAGATATGCAGATGACACCACCCTTGTGGCAGAAAGCAAAGAGGAACTAAAGAGCCTCTTCATGAAGGTGAAAGAGGAGAGTGAAAAAGCTGGCTTAAAACTCAACACTCAAAAAGAGAAGATTCTGGCATCCAGTCCCATCACTTCATGCAAATAGATGGGGAAACAGTGGAAACAGTGTCAGACTTTATATTTTGGGGCTCCAAAATCACTGCAGATGGTGACTGCAGCCACGAAAGTAAAAGACGCTTGCTCCTCGGAAGAAAAGCTATGACAAACCTAGACAGCATATTAAAAAACAGAGAAATTATTTTACTGACAAAGGTCCATATAGTCAAAGCTATGGTTTTTCCAGTAGTCATATATGGTTGTGAGAGTTGGACCATAAAGAAGGCTGAGTGCCGAAGAACTGATGCTTTTGAACTGTAGTGTTGGAGAAAACGCTTGAGAGTCCCTTGGACTGGAAGGAGATCCAACCAGTCCATCCTAAAGGAGATCAGGCTGGAATATTCACTGGAAGGACTGATGCTGAAGCTGAAGCTCCAATACTATGGCCACCTGATGTGAAGAACTGACTCACTGGAAAAGACCCTATTCCTGAGAAATATTGAAGGCAGGAGAAGGGGACAACAGAGGATGAAATGGTTGGATGGCATCACCGACTCAATGGACATAAGTTTGAGCAAGCTCCAGAAGTGGGTGACAGACAGGGAAGCCTGGTGTGCTCCAGTGCATGGGGTTGCAAAAAGTTGTACATGACCGAGCCTCTGAACTGAACTCATTTTATTTTACAGCTGACAGTCAATGACAAATTTCTACACTCTGAAAAAAAGGCTCAGGTTTAAATGATTTTTCCAGAACCTGAAAAGTAACATAAAATTATATTTTACATGTTGCTATACTATAAATCAATAAATAAAACTCTATAATGTCCATTATGTGGCTCAAATCAACTTAGCAGTAAATTGGTAACTGATTCCAAGGGTCCTTAGGCCAGTGTGTACAGATGTTCTAAGGATCTCTGAACAATGTAAATTATAACTACAGTCAGGCATCGGGACCCCTATATAAATTTGTCCCTTCATAAATGCAATGTGAATACTTGGAATTTGTCAAAATCAACTTTTCAAAAAGTCTGAAGATTAACCAAAGGTTTGCCATGATCTGAGGCGCACTTATTAGGGAAAATGTGCTAAACCTCAGAACAGTGAGCTTTTTGTTCTTTTAACTATCCTGATTACTATTACCTTCTCCCCAACCATGGAGTAGCCTTGAGCAGCTTTGAAAAGCAGAGGTTACCACCACCTGGAGAGGCTGACTAGTGATGAAACTCTTCTTTAAAAGCTCCATGCTAGATATATTTTTTTTTTTTTAAAGAAAAAGAAAACTAACACTATTTGGTCTGTCAAGCAGCACCTTGGAGAAGTCCCAATCATGCTTTTCATTATTTGAGCTAATTTGGTGCTTGCTGTGCCAGAAAATATTCTTTAGGCATCTGTAAAAATCAACCATCAGCAATTGCTTTCATTATAGCTGCTGAAGGCATGATGCCAGTTAAGGCAAATAAGACTCTTGCCAAAAACTTACAAGGAAGAGCTGAGAAACAAGATATCCATAGAGGATACTAAAAAGTCCTAACATCTTCCTGGAGATCCAGGAGGTCAGCTATGTACAGAGCTGTGTGCATGCCCAGAAATAACCTGAGAGGACCCCAATGTCTCAGCTCTGGATAAACTTGAAGCCCTGTGCAAACAGGAAATAAAGGCAAAGGCAGAGTTTTAAACTTCCTAAAAAGGAAATGGCAACCCACTCCAGTGTTCTTGCCTGGAGAATCCCAGAGACAGGGGAGCCTGGTGGGCTGCCATCTATGGGGTTGCACAGAGTCGGACACGACTGAAGCGACTTAGCAGCAGCAAGAACTGAAGATGTTTTCCAAAATAAATACACACTGAGTCCTTTTGCAAAGATTGGGAGATCTACAGAAATAGCTGACAAATCATTAACTGATCTCAATGGTTACTGAGCAGAGAATGCTGTGGCCGCACATTACAAAGAAAAAAAAAATTTTTTTTTTAATAGAATTAGTCCAAAAGAGTCACTAAAAAACCACCAAAAACAAAAAACCCTGAGGTGGGGGGAAATCTGATTTCCAGAGTTGAAACACATTATTATTTTAAAGGTCATATTTTCAACAACAACAAAAGAAAAACATGCAAAGAAACAGAGAAATTCTTACACGGGGAAAAAAAATGAACAGTTAACAGAGAGTCAATGAGATGACACTAGTGGGTGGACATACTAGTCAAAGACTTCAAGCAAGCTAAGCCCAAAAACACAAGGACATTTTCTCAGTGCATTTTATATCATATCACCTTGACACCAAAACCAGGCAATGACATCAAAAGAAAACTACCAACCAGTATCTCTTCTAATATAGACAGGAAAACACTCAACAAAATATTAGCAAACTGAATCAAGCAACATACAAAAATGATTATACCCTAGGACTAAGTAGAACTTACCTTAAGAACACAAACTGGTTTAAAATTTAAAAAAATCAATGTAATACATGACATTAAGACAGTAAAAGACAAGAACTGTGTGTTATCCTACTAACCCAGTAATAGAAGTTGACAAAATCCAGAACCCTTTCAGGATAAAAACGTGGAACAAATTAGGAATTAAAACTTCTTTAATCTAACAGAAGGCATCTACAAATAAAATCCACAACTAATAAGACACATAATGGTGCAAGAATGAATGCTTTCTTCCTAATATTGGAAACAAGAGAAAGATACTCTCACCTTGCCATTTCTTTCAACAAAGTACTGAAGGTTCTAAGACAGGACAATTTAACAAGAAATAAAAGACATTCAGAATGCAAAAAAAGAAACAAAACTATCTGTATTTACAGATGTCCTGTATATAAAAATCCTAAAGAATTCACTAAAAACTATTAGAAATACTAAGGGAATCCAACAAGGATGTAAATAAAATACAAGATCAATGTCAAAAAATAAATTGTATTTCTATATGTTAGCATTGACAGAAAGAATAAAACAATCATGAACAGTTTTAAAAGGTGCGAATCTTATAAAATGACAACTACAAAACACTGTTGAAAGAAAGTAAAGACCTAAATATATGGAATGCTATGACATATTAATGGATCAGAAAACTTAATGCTATTAAGGTGGCCAGGTTTCCAAACTGATCAACAGATTCAGGAAATTGCTATCAATATTTCAATCTGGCTATTTTGCAGGAACAATAATCTGACCCTTATATTCGTATGAAATGCTAGAGACCCAGAATAACCAAAACAGTATCTTTCCAAAGAAAAAGTTGGAGAACTTATTTCAAACGAGTATACTTTCCAATTTCAACTTAGTACAAAGCTTCAGTAATCATGACAGTGTGGTATTACCATAAAATAAGACATATATATCAATGACAGTTAAAAATCTGGAAATAAACTCTAACATTTGTGGCCAAATGCTTTCTTTTTACTTTAAAAAAATTAATAGGTTAAAAAAAAAAAGAAAACTGAACAGAAAGTACAAAGTTCCCATATATTCAGTCATCCCCCCCACCAACTCCCCAGTTTTCCTTATTATTAACATCTTGCATTAGTGTGGTTACTTCTAAGAACTGATAAGCCAAAAGTGATACACTATTATTAACTAAAGGACATAAGTCTACATTACGGTACATGCTTTGTTTCATTTTTATGAGTTTTGACAAAAGTATAATATATCCATCATTACAGGACCATGCCAACTGATTTTTAAAAAGAGTATCAAGAATATTCAGCTGGGGGGAAGAACAGCCATGTCAACAAATGGTGCTGGGACAAATGAATATCTAAACACAGAGGAAGAAAGTTAGAAACCTATCTCACACCACATAAAAATGAATTCGATACTGATCACAGAGTCAATATAAGAGCTAAAAATATAAAAGAAAACAGAGGAATAAACCTTTATAACCTTAAGGTTACCCAATGGTGTCATAGAAACACCACCAAAAAAACACAAAAGAAAAAGTAGATAACTTTGTTTTCATCAAATAAAAAACTATTCTGCTGCAATATACACACAGACACACAGACACACACCATTTAAAAAGTGCAAAGATGACTCACGGAATGGGAGAAAATATTTTCAAACCATATATCTGACAAGAGATTTGTATCTAGAATATATAAAGAACTCTTAGAACTCAAAAATAAAAAAGCAAATAACAAATAAAATATGGTCTAAAGAATCTGAAGAGGTATTTCTCAAAGAAATAAAATCAGAAATGGTCAATCAGTTCATGAAAAGATGTTCAACACCATTTGTCATTAGGGAAATACAAATCAAAACCACAATGATATACTACTTCATTCCTACTAGGATATACTTCATACCTACTAGGATAGCCAAAATTTAAATTCAATATGATTTGACAAGAGTTGGGAGAAATTGGAATCTTTTACAAACTGCTAGTGAGAATGAAAAATGGTTCATCCACATTAGAAAAGTCTGGTAATTCTTAAAAATGTTAAACACCTACCATATGACCCAGCAATACCATTCTTCAACACCTATTCAAGAAATGAAGACATGTGTCCACATAAAAACTTGTACATAAATGTTCATAGCCACATTATTCTTTTAAGAGACAAAATGTGGAAACAACCCAATTGGACTTTGTTTCCATTGATGAACAGATAAATAAAATGTGGTATATCCATATAACAGATTACTCAATTCAGTTCAGTTCAGTCGCTCAGTTGTGTCCAATTCTTTGCGACCCCATGAATCGCAGCACATCAGATCTCACTGTCCATCACCAACTCCAGCAGTTTACCCAAACTCATGTCCATCGAATCGGTAATGTCATCCAGCCATCTCATCCTCTGTCGTCCCCTTCTCCTCCTGCCCCCAACCCCTCCCAGCATCAGAGTCTTTTCCAACTCTTCACATGAGGTGGCCAAAGTATTAGAGTTTCAGCTTCAGCATCAGTCCTTCCAAAGAGCACCCAGGACTGATCTCCTTTAGGATGGACTGGTTGGATCTCCTTGCAGTCCAAGGGACTCTCAAGAGTCTTCTCCAATACCACAGTTCAAAAGCATCAATTCTTCGGCACTCAGCCTTCTTCACAGTCCAACTCTCACATCCATACATGACCACTGGAAAAACCACAGCCTTGACTAGACGGACCTTTATTGGCAAAGCAATGTCTCTGCTTTTGAATATGCTGTCTAGTTTGGTCATAACTTTCCTTCCAAGGAGTAAGCGTCTTCTAATTTCATGGCTGCAATCACCATCTTCAGTGATTTTGGAGCCCCCCAAAATAAAGTCTGACAGATTACTACTCAGCAATAAAATGAATGCAGTACTGATACATGCTACAACACTGATAAACCTTGAAAGTATCATGCTAAATGATGGAACCCAGTCACAAAAGTCATAAAGTGTATGGACAGAACAGGCAAATTCATAGACAGCAAGTAGCTTAATGGTTGCTAAGGCTGGGGAAAAGAGGACCAGATGCAGAATAATTCCTATCAGGCACAGGGTCTCTTTGGAATGATGACAGAATTCTAAAACGATGATGGTTTCCAACTCTGAATACACTAAACACCATTGAACTATACCTTCTAAATAGGTGAAATTTATGATATATAAATTATATCCTAATAAAGCTTTTAAAAATTGCATCTATGGTCCTTGCTTTCAAGGAACTGACAGTCTAGAGCTGGAACACATGCACTGAGACATGACTTCATCTTATCATATCAAGAAAACTTACAAAACTGCATAAAGAATTTCTACAAGACTTTCTTTTACATCACTAATTTCAATTTGGAGAAAGAAGAACTGGTTACATCACTTCCATTCTTAAAAAATCAAAGATAATATTAAAACTAAAATAGGACATACATATTTCATATCAATTATATTTATGTTTACCTCTTTTTCCTTAAGTAAAGCTTCGTGTTTTTCTTCAAGCCGCTTCATTTCAAATGCTAGTGTGTCCGCCCTTTTGGATTCAGAGGAAAGTTTAACATGAAGATCCTGAACCTTTTATCAGAAACAAAAGTAGAAANATTTCATATCAATTATATTTATGTTTACCTCTTTTTCCTTAAGTAAAGCTTCGTGTTTTTCTTCAAGCCGCTTCATTTCAAATGCTAGTGTGTCCGCCCTTTTGGATTCAGAGGAAAGTTTAACATGAAGATCCTGAACCTTTTATCAGAAACAAAAGTAGAAAATAAAGAGTATATAATATTGAGAGCATTTCAGAGATCAATAAATAAAAAACTGGAAATAAAATTTATAGTAAGATTACAGTCTAATTCTAAATATTTATGGAAATGGAATGTAAATAAAAAAATTAAAATAAGTTTTAAAATACACAAATAATAATTTAGCAAAAAAAAAAAAGTCTTCTACTGTTTCTCTAGGGTGTTTGATAAATAGCAAAAGAGAATATTTTAGGTTATAACTCCATTCTTTAGGTATTTATCCCTGGTTATCAGAAATGTTAATGAAACAATAAAATATCCCCAAAGTATACAAAAGCTCAGAAGCCAATAAAAATGCCACAGGGGAAGCCCAATAATACTGAAGTGGGTGGTTTATCCCTTCTCCAACAGATCTTCCTGACCCAGGAATCAAACTGAGGTCTCCCGCACTGCAGACAGATTCTTTACCAACTAAGCTATCAGGGAAGTCCAAAAGACCTAGAAAACACAAACTCAATGATCAACTCTTGAATTAAAATTACAGATAGAAGACACATGTGATAATAATAAGTACACAACTGACTACAAGTAGTGTTTATTTGGGGCTTCCTGGGTAGCTCAGCAGGTAAAGAATCCACCTGAAATGCAGGAGACCCCAGTTCTATTCCTGGGTCGGGAAGGTTCCCTGGAGAAGGAATAGACTACCCACACTCTAGTATTTTGGGGCTTCCCTGGTGGCTCAGATGGTAAATAATCCACCTGCAATGTGTGAGATGTGGGTTCTATTCCTGGGTTGGGAAGATCACCTGGAGGAGGGCATAGCAACCCACTCCAGTATTCTCACCTGAAGAATCCCAACGGACAGAGGAGCCAGGCGGGCTACACAGTCCATGGGACTGCAAGAGTCGGACATGACTGAGCAACTAAGCACAGCACAGCACAGTGCTTATTCACAGTGCTTATTCAGTGCTTATTCACTACATCCTTCTTAAGGAGTGAAAAGCTACACTCTTTCAATTTCATTGATTAAAAAAATTTAGATATTTTCTTACCTGTCGCTTGTATGTTTCTAACTGTGTGCGTGCAGCATTTGCCTTCTTTAATTCCTCTTCTAAGCTGACTGTATTATGCATGTACATCATGTTTGTTTCCTGTAAAGTTTTCACCTGCTTGCGAAGGTCATTTAGATCTTGTAGCTTCTGACGATATATCTCAACTGTAGACTCCAATTTATTTGCTTTATCAGAGGTAGCCCTATAATAACGAAGATTAAACATTACTGTAGAAAAAAGTAAATGCACGTAACAGTGTTATTCTGGCTGGAAAACGAGTCTTCCAAATGAACTATCAAATGGTTAAAAAAAATGAGAGGGACAGAGAAAAGAAATCATTAACTTTGTGAGAAATCTGGAAACGGGCTCAGAAAGTTCAACCCTTCTGTTATAAAGTCATCAAAATAAAATGCTCGAAATTTGACACTGTATTATCAAACTATTCTATATATCACAACAATGTATAAAAAAAAGAATGGTTTTGTAAATACAGCTGAACAATTCTGAGCTGCATTTTGATTTACAGGCCAGCTGGGCTCTGTGCATAAATATAATGTAGTTTGTTGTTTTTGATGTATTTGATATATTCAGTAAGTTGACTGAATTTACAATTTGTTTGGCAAAGCACTTCCCTTTAGAGTTGTGCACACCTGACAAATGGGATGGAGAAAAAATAAACAGAATCACTTCAATATCACGTGAAGGTTAAAATTAATGCTTATAAAGATTTTGTTTTAAATGAACATTAAAAACTGAAAGAAATGGTTAATTAAGAAAAATTAACATAAGAAATCATTTAAACAGATTCTTTGCTTAATATTTCACAGCCAAAGCTCTTTATAAACTCTGTACTGTCAAAGACAATAAGAGAACCAGGGATAATCTTGAAATAAATGCTAGGATTCTTAGCTATATTTCATCAAATGTCAAAATATGGTTTGTGACATTTTTTTACACAAAAATTTCACAAGATGTACTAGTAAGTACAAGAAGGTCAAGTCAAATGTATCTAAAAATAACTCAGCTTATTCAGAAATAAGAGAAAGGTTTATGGTTCTAATATGAAAATCTGTCCTAACAGGAATCAAATATTATCCTAAAACTTCACGTAACTATCAACAGACATAAAAGAAGTAAAGACTAGGAACTTGGATAGAAATTGACCAACACTCGATACACAGGTGTAACTGTAAGACTCCTTAATTAAAATACAGAATACCAAAATGAGAAGCAACATAATCGTCTTTAGACATGCCATACCTAAGAACATCCACTTCATCTTTCAGGGCTCTTGTTTCCTCAGCAAGACTAGTCAATTCATCATTCCTATGTTGAAATTCAATTAATTGCTTTTCAAGTTCTTCACAGTGAACACGGTAATCATCTTTTGCAGCTTCAAGCCTTGCATAAAGAAAACAAGTATTTATAATGTAATTTCCATTATTTGTTTTTTTCACTGAGATATGAGCTTAGCAAAACTTGCTTTCAAAATGCTTGATTCCACGTTCAAACAAAAACTAAAGGAATAAGCTACTTTCTAGTCCTTAGTTTTAAAACAATAGCTTAAAAAAAAGTTGGAGAACTCATACATTCCAATTTTAAAAGTTACTACAGAGCTACAGTAATCATGATAGTGTCATACTACCATAAAGCTAGACATATGGATCAATGACAATTAGAAGTCCAAAAGTAAACTTAACATTTATGGTCAAATGATTTTTTTTACTTAAAAAAATTAACAGACTTTTTTTTTTTTTTTCCCCAGAAAAACTGAACAGAAAGTACCAAGTTCCTATATATTCTCTCATGGTTGTCTCATTCCCCAGTCTCCCTTATTATTAACATCTTGCATTAGTGTGGTTACTTGTAAGAACTGATAAGCCAGTAATGTTCTGAATTTTCATTATCACTTTGAAACACTGAGCCTGGTTCTCTAGTTCAAACAGGAGTTTTAATTTTGAAAGAGAAAGAGAAACCATATAGAGTTACCCAAAAATGTACACAGTGTGTAAAGTGGTGAAATATGAGCTCTAAGTATAGTCTGTGATAAAGAATAAATACTTTGAACCCAAGAGCAACAACAAAAACTAAAATGACTATATAGTGATAAAAATATTTAAAAATTACTTGATCAGCTGACAATAATGCAGAAAAGAAAAACAAACACAAGAACAGATATGACAAATGAAAAATAGCAAATGATAGACCCTAAGCACAACCATATCAAAAATTATGTAACGGGCAAAAGGACTAAACACATCAATTAAAAAGGCAGAGACTATCCGACTGGATAAAAAAAGCAAGGCTCAAATATATACTAGTTGTAAGAAACATTTTAAATATCAAGACACAATAGCTTAAAAGTAAAAAGATGAAAATAAGTATCATGCAAATAATAAGCAAAGAAAACTGGGGTATTTATCTTAACATCAAAGAAACGGTTTAATACAAAAAGTATTACCAAAGGTATAGATATTTCACAATTATAACAGGGTCAAGCCATCAGAAAGACCTATCAAAAAATTATATGTAACTAAAAACAAAATTTTAAAACAGATGAAGCAAAAACTGACAGAATCAGTTTTCTACAAATCCATAATTATTGTCAAGAATGTTAACATCAGTCTCCAAATAAATGAAAGAACAAACCAAAAATGTCAAATACAGAAGAAATCTGAATAACCCTACTAATCAGCTTGATATAATAAATATTTGTGAAACAAGTCAGTAAAAAAATACAGAATACACATCCTTTGCAAGTACACATGGAATATTCACTGCAATAAAACATGTGATGATCAATAGGTATCATAAATATTGAAAAGAATGAAGTCTTATATTCCCTAACCACGAGGAAATTAAATTAGGAATCAGTCACAATGAGAAGTTTGGAGAAAAGCCTTAAATATTTGGAAATTTAAAAATACATTTCTAAATGATTCCTGAGTCAGAAAAGAAATCAGAAAGGAAATTAGAAGATATTTTGAATTGAATAATAACAAAAATGCAATCAATCTAATTTTAGGGACACAGCTAAACCAGTGCTTAGAGAGAAATGTACAGTTTTAAAGGCTTATAATAGAAATAAAGAAATGCTTAAAATCAATCATCTAACTTTAGGAGGCTAGAAAAAGAAGAGCAAATCAAATCCAAAGTAAGTAAAAGGAAAGGAATAAAGAACAGAGATCTAAAACTCAAACTATAGGAAACTAATAAAAGCTGTTCAATTAATAAAGGGTGTAAGATTAATAAAATTGATGAACCTCAAGCAAGGGTGACCAAGATAAATGAAAGAAAACACAAATTACCAACATCAAGAATGAAAAAGGAAACACCATTACAGCTCCTACAATCATTAAAGGGACCATAAATAGAATATTATGAAAAACTTCATGCCAATAAATTAAACAACTTAAATAAATATATACCTTGAAAAAGACAATTTAGGAAATTGACATAATATGAAACAAAATCTGAAAAGCCTATGAACCATTAAATAAATTACATGTGTCATTAAAAGCCCTTTCACAAGAAAACCACAGATCCAGTTATTATACTGATTAATTCTATCAAATATTGAAGGAAGAAATAATGTCATTCTTACATAAACTCTTTCAGAAAATAGAGGAGGAGAGAGTATTTCCCAATTATTCTATGAGACTAGCAGAACAAAACCTGAAAGACATTACAAGAGAAAAAAGTTATAGACCAGTATCTATTATAAAGACAAGACACAAAAATACTTTCAAAATATCAACAAATCAAATCAAGTCATAGGTGTATAAGATAAGAAAATATGACCAAGGTGGTTTTTCTCTGGAACACAAATTTTTTTAACATTCAAAAATTAATTGTATTAAAAGAAAAAAAAAGAAAAACTAAACCATCTTTTTTTCAAGATGCACAGAAGCCCTAAGACAAAAATCAACACTGATAAACGATAAAAACTCTTAGCAAGGCAGAAATAAAGGAGAACTCTTTCAATCTGATAAAAAGCCAATTTAAAAACTCTACAGCAGGCTTCCCTGGTGGCTCACTGGTAAAGAACCTGCCTGCCAATGCAGGGGACACAAGTCTGGTTCCTGGTCCAGGAAGATTCTACACGCAGCAGAGCCAACTAAGCCCGTGTGCCACGCCTGCTGGGCCTGCGCTCCAGAGACCACGCGCAGCAGCTACTGATCCCTGCGCCTAGATCCCGTGCTCCAAAATAAGACACTGCAATGAGAAGCTGGCACTCAACTAGAGAGTATCCGCCACTCTCCACAACTACCACAACTAGAGAGTACTGCCGACTCTCCCCAACTAGAGAAAGCCCACACAGTAACAAAGACCCAGCACAGCCAGAAATAAACAAATAAATATAAAAAAAACTATTTAGCTAGCTTCATGCTTGACAGTAGTACTTAATTGGACATTTTCTCCCCAAGACTCAGAACACAGCAAGATGTTTGCTCCCATTCAAAGCAAGGAAAATAAAGACAAGGCAGAAATAATAAAAGAAAGAGGAAAGGTCTATTAATAGATGACTGCAGATTCTTTAGGATTTTTTACCAAAACAAACTACTAGAATCAGTAAGTGAATTAAGAAACTTTGCAGGGCCTTCCCTGGTGGTCCAGTGGTTAAGACTTTGCACTTCCACTGCAGGAGCATGGGACTGGACCCTGGTCAGAGAACCAAGATCCTGCATGTTGAGCAGTGTGGCCAAAAAATAAAAAAGTAAATAAATAAAGTTGTTTGAACAAAAAAAAGAGGAAACTTTGCAAAACATACAAGTTTTCAAGTGCAAGACATAAAAGTTTCAACATATAAAAATCAACTGTGTATCTATATATTAGCAGCAACTTTTCAGAATAATCTTTGTTAACTGTGTTTGTAATAGCAAAAAATTAAATATTTGAGAAATGAAATGAAAAGAAGATACACATAACACTATGCTGGAAACAATACAACATTGCTAGAGAAATTAAAGACAAATAGACAAAGATACTAAATTCATAAAACAGAAATTCTCAATATGGTTAAGGCATCAATCATATACAACTTGAAGTCATAATCACAAAAGGTTTTTAAGAGAAACTGACCAAAAAAGCAAAAAGACAGAAGAGTCAAAAACATATTTTGAGAAGAAAGAGTTGGAAGGTTCACAGTAGCTGATTTTAACGACTTACTCCAGAGCTACAGTAGGCAAGATCAAGTCTTACGGGCTGAAGACAGACAAATTCATCAGTGTGAAGGGACTGAATACAGAAAATCACCCAAATTTTATGGCTATATCATTTTTCACAAAGGTGCCAAAGCAATTTGATGGAGTAAAATAAAAATCTTTCCACCTGATGATACTGTAACAACTGGATAAGCATAAGGGAAATAAAAGTAAAGTCTGACACCCACATATTACACTATTTCCAAAAAAGTCAATTCAAGATGGATCACAGACCTAACTGTGAAAAATAAAACTATAAAGGTTCTAGAAGGAAATACTAGAGTATTTTCATGACTAGGGAGTAGACAGATTTCTTGGACAGTACATAAAAAGCACTAATCTAAAAAATACTGATAATTCAGACTTCACCTAAGAACTTTAATTCCTGATAGACACCATTTGAAAATGAAGTGGCAAGCTACAGAAAAGATGAAATATTATTATATGCATATCTGACAGATTCTATAACCAAAATATATATTTTTTAAACTCTTACAACTAATAAGGACAAACAACCCAAATTAAAAATAGGCTAACAGTGTAGAGAGACAATTCACATAGTAAAATATAGTGCAAATAAGCACATGAAAAGGTGCTTACCACCATTATCACTGGTTATCAGGAAAATGCCACAATTCAACACTCTTAACCCATTCCCTGGAATAACTAAAATGAAGAGGACTGATAAGGCCAACTTACGTTATAGAGGCAGAGTAACTAGAGCAATCAGCAGCAAGCACTGCTGGTGGGAATGTAAAACAATATGACTTACCACTTCGGGAAATGGTTTGCTGGTATCTTTTAAATATAACACAAACAAAATGTGTGACTCAGCAATGCCACTCTATGTAACTACCAATAAGAAATGAAAAAATATGTTCACAAAAGTTTTATATTCCAGTGTTAATTTCCATTTTATTTATATTAGCCAAAATCTGGAAACTCAAATGTCCATCTAAAGGAAAATGAATAAGCAAAATGTGTTACAATGTGCAATAATTCCATTTAGCAGAATACTACTCAGAAAAAAAAAAAAAAAAAGAACTGATATATTCAGCAGTATCGGGAAATTTCACAAATATGCTGAGCAAAAGAAGCCAGTCACCAAAGAATTTATATTACAATATCTAAGAAGCTCTAGATCAGAGAAAACATATCTATACTAGAAAATAATCAGAAAAGGCTCTGGGACATAGGGGTTATCTGGGAAGGGTCATAGGGGAACTTTCTGTCATGACAGAAATGATTTATCAAATGATAAAAATATGAGTTACACAAATGTATGCTTTTAATAAAAGATGCCAAACAGTGCTAGTCACTCAACTCACAGTATGTAAACATTATCTTAAAAAACATACTGAAGTGTTGCATTAGTTTGCACTGTAGCATTACCTTTTTATAGAAGGCATGGATTAGCAATTCTTACTTCAAATGTGTTTTGGGATTGAGTAAATGAATAAATCTGTTGAGGAAAATGGAAGTCAGCTGAGGTTTCTCAGTGTTGGAGAAGGGAGTCACAATATGAAAATGTAGAAAATCAGAATGCACCCTGAAGTCACTGGACTGAAATAGATGATAATATGAATTCACTGTTCATAACTGTAGCTATGAAAATAAACAGATATATGCATAGACACATGTGCGCAAACACAGACTGGTATGAACCTGTAAAAGTGTACTTCCTAGCTCTGTACATCAAGGTGGCATAGAAGCAATGACAGAAAAATTCATCTAGACCATCCTTGGAAGAAAAGCCATGATCAACTTAGACAGCATATTAAGAAGCAGAGACATTACTTTGCCAACAAAGGTCCATCTAGTCAAAGCTATGGTTTTTCCAGTAGTCATGTATGGATGTGAGAATTGGACTATGAAGAAAGCTGAATGCCAAAGAATTGATGCTTTTGAACAGTGCTGTTGGAGAAGACTCTTGAGAGTTCCTTGGACTGCAAGTAGACCCAGTCCATCCTAAAGGAAATCTGTCCTGAATATTCATTGGAAGGACTGATGCTGACGCTGAAACTCCAATACTTTGGCCAACTAATGTGAAGAACTGACTCACTGGAAAAGACTGAAGGCAGGAGGAGAGGGGGATGACAGAGGATGAGATGGTTGGATAGTATCACTGACTCGATGGACATGAGTTTGAGTGAGCTCCAGGAGTTGGTTATGGACAGGGAAGCCTGGCATGCTGCAGTCAGTGGGGTCGCAAAGAGTCAGACACGGCTGAGTGACTGAACTGAACTGAGATCACAGACCTTTGTTTTTAGCAGAGAATAAATCTAGACAGAAAAATTCATCTAGACCATAGATCTCTCTTTCTAGTGGAGAATAATATTCTCCACCAAAAGGAATCAGGACTTCTTGGAGAAATGGTTGACTTTAGAGTCGAGGAAGAACAATTAAGAGTCTGAAACATTTTGTTGTGCCAGAAAGAAGAAAATACTCAAAAAAGGATAGAAACATATTGTAAAGACACGTGGCTAATTGAAAGGCTTCTCAGTGGTCAAATCTGGGACAATTTAAACATAAAAATAAATGATGAAACATAAATTATAGTCCAGTGAGTAAAAATCCATTTCTAAATGCAAAGCACGATCCAGGATTAGATTCTGACACAAGAAAAAACTTAAGTTTTAAGGATACTNGGCAGGAGAAGAAGGGGACTACCGAGGATGAGATGACTGGATGGCATCACGGACTCAATGGACGTGAGTCTGAGTGAACTCCAGGAGATGCTGATGGACAGGGAGGCCTGGCGTGCTGCGATTCATGGAGTCGCAAAGAGTCGGACACAACTGAGCGACTGAACTGAACTAAACTGAGATAGCTAATAGAATTTGCATATGATCTGTAGATTAGATAATGATTTGTTTCAAAGACCAATTCACTAATTTTGATTACTATGCTGTGGTTTATAAGAGAATATCTTTGTTCTTAGAAAATACACACTGAAGTACATAGGGGTAAAGCAGTATGTCTCCAGTTTACTCTCAAATGGTTCAAAAAACAAAACATATATACACCTGTGACTATGTAAAGAGACTGCTAAAGCAAATGAATACAACTGTAAAACAAATGTCAAATATGAATGAGAAATATACAGAAGCTCCCTATCCTATCCTTGCAACTTTTTTCAGTAAGTTTGAAATCATACCAAAATAAAGTAACAAAAAAACACATACAGTACAACTGGAGCACCTATTCACCAGGCCTTTACACTGCAGGGCTGCAGTAAGCACACAAAAAGATGATGTTTATCTAAGGTTAGATGTACACTTTTTTTTTCCCAAAAGAATATAAGAGTTGATATGAAAAGCATCCTTTTAGTGTCAGATTTATATATTTCTTCCAATTATCAAGTTTTCTCTCCTATGCAAAAATTTCTCTTCTCCCCAGGTTTCAGCAATCATTCTTTTAAATTCCTCGTGGACTTGCCTATGGCCTTTGTTTGGCCCTCATCACACTTTATTTTGAATTGTTTTGCTTTTTATTTATGTATCCCACTTGCTTAACTGGATTGTTAGCCCTACGAGGACAGGAACCACTTATACTAGACAATATTTTCATCCACTTGGTATTCTAAACATGCGTTGTAATGCTTAATCATCAGTTGTTGCTATTATGATTTTTAGCTATTAGTTTAATAAAACTGTATAGAATGATTTCTACTAAAAATTCTACCTGAAGTTTTCTTCCTGTAATTGTTCTAGTTGCAACTGTGCATGAAAATATTTTTTTGCAACCATTGTATTTGGATCATCAAAAGATCCATCCAACTGGTCAAGTTTTTCATTCATCATCTCATTCTCAGAAACTAGTGAATTCTTTTCATCTTGAAGCGCTGTCACCTAAAAAACAAAAACACAAACATAAGCATCAGTAGCAAATAAGAGTTTAGAGTGGAGTTCTCGATTCTAAATCTGACTAAGCCATTAACTAGCCTGGTCAATCAGGCTAGATAAATTCTTAAGGATCCTTCTAGCTCTGGAATTCTGGGTCTAGGAGGTTTGGATCAGAAGAAATAAAATTAATTTTATTAATACAGAGAAAAGACAGTTAATATATATAAAGCAGAATATCTTCCAAACTTCATGCTTGCTTTAGGTCAGAGAAGAAACTGTTTCTAAGTCTCTAAAAATTTTATGTACCTATGTACTTCAAAAAAATAATTTGTTTCCCTTTTAAGTCTAAATATTTTCAGGATACTGTTACCTAGTAAACTGAGGTACAAACAATATGCACAAAATTACCATTTTAGGTTCATAGCAGAAAATTATCAGATTCACATGTATCTTCAAGGAATAACCACATTATTTGGTTAGTGAATCAGCAGCAAAAAACTGAACCCAACTGCACACTGCAACTATTTGCTTAAGATTTAATGGATATAAACATGTAACTTTAGAATGACATCAATACCAGTACTTGATACATTTTTAATTCTACTTACACATTTATGTTAACAAGCATTATTTGCTCCCTTAGTTCTACTTCTTCTTCATTTAAAAATATCTTTAAACATTTAGAGATAAGGCTGCAACCCTTTATAAGACATGCTTGCTGAGTAACTGTCGGTAAAGCATCTGCCTGCAATGCCGGAGACCTGGGTTCAATTCCTGGGTCAGGAAGATCCCCTGGAGAAGGAAATGGCAACCCACTCCAGTATTCTTGCCTGGAGAATTCCACAGACAGAGGAGCGTGGTGGGCTACAGTGTGTGGGATCTCAAGAGTTGGACATGACTTAGCGCTATCTTTCTTATCTTTCTTTTATAAGACCAGACATCTACATGGGATTTTACTAAGATTAGTTTGAAAAAGACTGACTTATCATAACTTACAATCCATTGTAAGTTTTGGGCTTCCCTAGTGGCTCAGCTGGTAAAGAATCTGCCTGCAATGAGGGAGACCTTGGTTCGATCCCTGCATTGGGAAGATCCCCTGGAGAAGGGCACGGCTACCCACTCCAGTATTCTGGCCTGGAGAATTCCATGGACGTATAATCAGTCCATGGGGTCACATGGTCAGTCTATGGGGTCACAAAGAGTGAGACACGACTGAGCGACTTTCACTTTCACAACATATTACTGCACAAGTTTGCTCTTTATAGTTTCAAAAGGTGTAATCAATGCAGTCGAGTTACATGACTGGGACTACATATTGACGCACTGAGCTAATAACAGCAAATTAAAACCAAGTTAAAGGGACTTCCCTGGTGGTCTGGTGGTTAAGAATCACCTGTGAATGCAGGGGTCATGGGTTTGATTCTTCATCCAGGAAGATTCCACATGACACAGGGCACCTAAGCCCAAGAATCACAATTACTGAGCCTGTGCTCCTCAACAAGAGAAGCTACCACAATGAGAAGCCCTCTCACTGCAATAAAAAGTAGCTCTTGATCACCAGAACAAGCGAAAGCCCATGCACGGTAACAAAGACCTAGAGCAGCGAAAAATAAAAAAATACATAAATCTTTAAAAAAAATCAAGTCATATTATACAGTCTTAAATACAGTGTAGGCAAGTTACAAACGCTGTCCTCCAAACGAGTAACACAAAGTCTGAAAAACCATTCCCAGACAAAGAGGAAACAGTTTTTCTTCCTAAATACAAGGCATGCATCCATCCTTGTCATATAAGCAGTTTAGTAACTATTATCTGTCATGTAATACAATCCTGTTATTGGGATACAAAAACCAATGGAGGTTGTACCCTTTAAGATCCCTACAGAAGAAATGTACACTATTACAGGACAGAAAATGTGGTGCTTTGGGGAAATTATGCTACTGGGGGCATGAGAAAAGACTGTCTCTCATTAGCTTGAGGGCAGGGGCTGTTGCAAGACTGGTAGAGTAGAAACACCACCTTGTCTTCAAAGTGGACAAGAATCCCCTGAAGAAGGGAGAAGAGCAAGGGCAAACTTAGCTTTCAATATCTAGTGGGTAACCAACCCTGTTCCTAACCATGTATTTCACATAGTGGTTCCAGAGCCACCCCAAATAAGTAGCTTAGAATGTCCAGAGGTGGTTCTAGATATCTCCTAACAAGATGCCATGGCGATATTTTGTTCAGGTTCACTGTGTACCTGCCTGTGTCCCTCTCTGTTTCTCTAGTTTCTCTGTCTCTCTCTGAGCTACTTAAAAGAAAGTTCAAAAAGCTAAAAAAAATAATGTTCTTTTCTCACATCATGCGGATTTAATATTTTTATCATATTAGCTTATTTAAAAACTTAAAACATAAATTTCTATAGCTGGAGTCCTGGTTTCAAACATAATTTTCAGACACCTTTAGGTCTGAAGATCACTGCCTCACTATATGGGACACAATGCTGGGTAGGAGTATGTTTCTCTCTAACATACTGTAAGTAAGAATAACCAGCCTCTGTTACTGCAGTAAGTGAAAGAGAGCTACTGATAGCTGTTAGGATTAATGGTTGAGTAAGGCAGAGGAAAGAGCTTTTGATAAACTCATCCTAACTTGCCCAAAGGCCCCATATCACTGGACAAAAACGGTAAGATAACATGAGTTTCTCAAACCTTACATCAAATTCTCATGTGGGTTTTTTCTTTTCTTTTTAAAGTACACATAATCAGGCTTCCTCCTGACTTAGTGAGTCAGAATTTCAGTTGTTCCAGAGTCTGTAACCTCTGCACAGAATGCACATAGATCTTTATTTAAATGGGTTATGCTTCACCACCAGATCTTTCACTACAGAGTTCTTGCATGTTTTTACTCTGATTAAAACATGTTTGCTAACTGGACTGTGTGAACAAGCAGTTTTTTCCCCAGAAGGGCTCCTGAATTTGCATATGCACTCTTCTTCAGTTAACGCAGTTAATGCTCCTTCAGTTAATGCTCTTCCCTGCCTCAGCATTTTGGGGATATAGCTCCTCCATTTTCTGGCATCCAAGTTGTACGGGATTTTCTTATCTTTGTCGGTGATTTGGCTTTTCTACCTGTGTTACAGAGTTGTTCTGCCTTTACTCTTGAAATCTGAGAGCTTAACTAGGATGAGGTTTGATGTTAATTATTCACTGATTTGTTTCTAGCTGAAATTTCCTTTTAAATCTCACTTCACTGTCCCACCACCTAGCCTACTATACTGAAGTGTTCTTATGAAACTGTAACACTACATAAAGCAAAAGTTCTCTAAGCCTGTGCCTGTGTGCTAAGTCGCTTCAGTCATGTCCAACTCTTTGACCCTATAGACTGTAGCCTGCCAAGCTCCTCTGTCCATTGGGTTCTCCACGCAAGAATACCAGAATAGGTTGCCATGTCCTTCTCCAGGGGAACTTCCTGACCCAGGGATCAAACCCGTGTCTCCTGCGCTGGCAGGCAGATTCTTTACCACTAAGCCAGCTGGGTAGCCCTCTTTAAGCTCGGTTACTATCTTTTACATACACTTACCTATTTCTGGTTTTAGTCTGTAATGTTCACACAGATGGCATGCTTTTATTCTTTTCATCTAGTTCATGCTTTGCTGGTAGTCAAGATACCCTATTTGTTTTGGCAATGTTGAAGACTTCTTGGACATGCTCTTCAATGTACCCCATGGCCCAGTACGCTTTCCCCTCTAAGTTATAGCTGGGACTGTTTTTTCTCCACCACTCTATACAGCCTTGTGAATGGTGAGGAAAGGCAGTAGTTGCAGGGGTGGGGAAGAGCAGCTGAGCCAGTGGGCAATGTTTTTAATAAAACATGGGCTAGGCTATCATTTCTGAGGTTTAAGTACCTCATACAAGGACGGTGAGAATGGTATTCCATTTCCGTGGAGAAATTCCTTTGGGCATCAGTACTGCCCCAATTCAGTGTGTGGCCCTATACCCTTTGTTCCTATCAGAAAGAGTCAGTCATTTCACACCAGTCAGAATGGCTGCGATCCAAAAGTCTACAAGCAATAAATGCTGGAGAGGATGTGGAGAAAAGGGAACCCTCTTACACTGTTGGTNAATGGACTTTTGGCCTCAGAGGGAGTAGGAGAGGGCGGGATGATCTGGGAGAATGGCACTGAAGCATATATACTGTTATGTAAGAAACGAATCACCAGTCTCTATTTGATACAGGATGCAGGATGCTTGGGGCTGGTGTACGGGGATGATCCAGAGAGACATTGGGGGGTGGGAGGTGGGAGGGAGATTCGGGATTGGGAGCTTGTGTGTACCTGTGGTGGATTCATGTCGATGTATGGCAAACCCAATAGAGTATTGTAAAGTTAAATTTTAAAATAAATAAATAAATAAATTAAAAAAAAAATAAAATCACATTTATAACAAAAAAAAAAAAAAAAAAGAATGAGTGCCAAATGAATTCTGAATCTTTATGGCATAACTTAAGATAACCAGACTGGATTGAACCCAGATGACCTGGCTCTGAAATATAATTATCACTGTATTTGCTCACAGTTCTAACATTCTAAAAATGCGTATAAGATACACACACACACACACACACACACACACACACACAATCTTTAAATTTCAGGGACGATTATTCTATCTGGCAGAAAAAAGAGAAAGCATAAAAATTCCTGTCTGGGAAGATGCTGTTTATCTTGCGTAGCTGAAGTTACTTAAAGGAATTTAATAATAATTTAACTTTTAAAATGCAGAGGTACTAAAATTAGGCTTGAAGTCCCTATTAGAAATTATGGGGAAAAAGATTGAAGGGATGACACAACAGTCAAAGATAAGTCAACC
Organism: Neotragus pygmaeus; assembly: GCA_006410875.1. Lineage (NCBI taxonomy): Eukaryota > Metazoa > Chordata > Mammalia > Artiodactyla > Bovidae > Neotragus > Neotragus pygmaeus. The sequence goes on along the minus strand of SJYV01017599.1, from coordinate 3,585,707 downwards.
TACTGCGAAGGGCACGGTTATACAGTAGTGAAATATACATCCATAAAGTTTTTGTGAACAGTTTTATTCAATTTGGTTTAGGATTTTTATACATATGTGATTATGATATAACTTACCTCTTGAATAGCAGTCATGACCACGTGTTGAACAGATTCTTCCAACATCATTATATTCTGAATATGTTCTATGATTTAAAAAAAAATCAGATCTGATAAAAACTCTACTCTTTACCCACAGTAATTCAGCCATTCAATTAACCACATGAAAATTCATTCACTACACATAATTCTTTGTGCAAGTACAATACTTTTTCCACAAGAAATATGTCCATTGAAAACAAATATGCATAATTGAAAATATTCCAATAAATATTTATAAATGTTTTAAAGAAACTCTCTAAGTTTCTTATAAGGAAGAAAATGAGAAGAAATTGCAATTAATCTTAGAACAACTATGATAATTTCTTCTATCTTGTTAAATATTCAACATTATGGGATGAATTCACATGTACAGGTATAGCACAGAGATATTATAGGTCCAGTTCAGTTCAGTTCAGTCACTCAGTCGTGTCCGACTCTTTGCGACCCCATGAATCGCAGCACGCCAAGCCTCCCTGTCTGTCACCATCTCCCGGAGTTCACTCAGACTCACGTCCATCGAGTCCGTGATGCCATCCAGCCATCTCATCCTCGGTCGTCCCCTTCTCCTCCTGCCCCCAATCCCACCCAGCATCAGAGTCTTTTCCACTGAGTCAACTCTTTGCAGGAGGTGGCCAAAATACTGGAGTTTCAGCTTCA
>SJYV01017599.1:3550034-3582564 GCA_006410875.1 Neotragus pygmaeus | reverse complement strand
ACTTGACTTCACATTCCAGGATGTCTGGCTCTAGGTGAGTGATCACACCATCATGATTATCTTGGTCGTGAAGATCTTTTTTGTACAGTTCTTCTGTGTATTCTTGCCTCCTGTTCTTAATATCTTCTGCTTCTGTTAGGTCCATACCATTTCTGTACTTTATCGAGCCCATCTTTGTATGAAATGTTCCCTTGGTATCGCTAATTTTCTGAAGAGATCTCTAGTCTTAGTTCCAGACAATAAAGCAATAATCACAATAAAGTGAGTCACATGAATTTTTTAATTTCCCAGTACATATAAAAGTTCTGTTTACAAACTACTGTAATCAATTAAGTGACAATAGCATTATATCTAAAAAAACAATGTACAAACCTGAGTTAAAAATTGCTTTAACAAAATCCTAACTATCATCTGAGACTTTAGTGAGGGCTAATCCTTTTACTAATAGAGGATCTTATTGATATCTTGATGGTGATGGCTGCTAGAAAAAAAACCAAAGAGGAAACCAAAGAGGGCGCTAGTGAAAGCTGGGCTGTCTGTGGCAATTTCTTAAAATAAGACACCAGTGAAGTCTGCCGTTATCAACTGTCTTCCTTTCACAAATTTCTCTATAGTATGCAGTGTTGTTTGATATCATTTTACACACAGTATAAACTGGAGTCTATCCTCTCAAATCCTGCTACTGCTTCATCAACTAAGTTTATGTAATTTCTAAATTCTTTGTTGCCATTTCGGCAATCTTCACAGCATCTTCGCCAGGAGTAGATTCCATCTCAAGAAACCATTTTCTTTGTTCATCCATAAGAACCAACTCATCTATTTATTAACATTTTCTCATGAGATTTAGTCATATCTTTAAGCTCCACTTCTAATTCAAATTCTCTTGCTATTTTACATCTGCAGTTAAACCCTCCATTGAAGTCTTGAACTGCTTAATTCATGTACAAGAGCTGGAATTAGTTTTTTCCAAACTCCTGTTAGTGATGGAGTTTAATGTTAATTTTTACCTCTTCCCGTGAATCATCTATGTTCTTTCTTNTACATCTGCAGTTAAACCCTCCATTGAAGTCTTGAACTGCTTAATTCATGTACAAGAGCTGGAATTAGTTTTTTCCAAACTCCTGTTAGTGATGGAGTTTAATGTTAATTTTTACCTCTTCCCGTGAATCATCTATGTTCTTTCTTTTTCCCCTAAGGCAAACATTCCTTTACCTTTTTAATTTTTATTTTACATTGGAATATAGTTGATTTGCAATGTGGTGTTCATTCTGGGTGTAAAGGAAAGTAGTTATACATATTCATCCAGTCTTTCTCATAGTCTTTTCCCATATAGGTTACTACAGAGTATTGAGTAGAATGTGGTAGTTTGCATGTGTTAATCTCAATATCCTAGTTTATCTGCCCTCCCCACCTTTCCCCTTTGGCAACCATAAGCTTGTTTGCTAAGCCTGTGAATCTGTGTTTTATAAATAAACTCACTTGTACAATTTTTAGATTTCACATNTTAATCTCAATATCCTAGTTTATCTGCCCTCCCCACCTTTCCCCTTTGGCAACCATAAGCTTGTTTGCTAAGCCTGTGAATCTGTGTTTTATAAATAAACTCACTTGTACAATTTTTAGATTTCACATATTATTATATCATATGATACATGTCTTTCTCTGCCTGACTTCCTTCACTTAATAACAATCTCTAATTGCATCCATATTGCTGCAGATAGCATTATTTCATTCCTTTTTATGGATGAGTAATCTTCCATTGTATATATGCACCTCATCTTCCTAACCATTATCTGTTGATCGACATTTAGGCTGCTTCCATGCCTTGGCTATTGTAAATAGTGCTGCAGTCAACACTGGGGTGCAAGTATCTTTGCTAATTAGTTTTCTTCAGATATACGCCCAAGAGTGAATCAAATCTATTTTTAGTTTTTAACATCTATATTCTCTATAGTGGCTGTACCAGTTTATATTTCCACCAACAGTCTAGGCTGACACAAACAAATGTAAAGATATACCCAGTTCTTGGATTGCAAGAATCAATATTGTCAAAATGACTACACTACCCAAAGGTAACCTACAGATTCAGTGCAATCCCTATCAAATTACCAATGGCATTTTTTGCACTCTAGAACAAAAATATCTTAAAATTTGTATGGAAACACAAAAGACCCTGAATAGNTGTCAAAATGACTACACTACCCAAAGGTAACCTACAGATTCAGTGCAATCCCTATCAAATTACCAATGGCATTTTTTGCACTCTAGAACAAAAATATCTTAAAATTTGTATGGAAACACAAAAGACCCTGAATAGCTAAAGCAATCTTGAGAGAAAAAAATAGAGCCAGAGGAAACAGGTTCCCTGACCTCAGACTATACGGTTATCAAAAGCTACATTTATCAAACAGTTTGGTAAATGGCACAAAAACAGAGATGTTGATCAATGGGACAGGATAGAAAGTCCAGAGATAAACTATGGTCAATTAGTCTATAACAAAGGAGGCAAGAATATAAAATGGAGAAAAGACAATCTCTTCAATAAGAGGTACTGGAAAAACTGAATAGGGAAATGTAAAAGAATCAATTAACATTCTCTAACATCATACACAAAAATAAATTTTAAATGGATTAAAGACCTACATGTAAGACCATATACTGTAAAACTCTCAAAGGAAAATACAGGCAGAACACTTTTTGACATAAACTGCTGCAATATTTTTTTGGGTGCATCTCCTTAGAGCAGTAAAAGTAAAAATAAATAATAGGACCTAGTTAAAAGTTTTTTGCACAGCAAAGGATAGCTATGAGAAATAAAAACCTATAGAGAAGTACTCAGTTGCCCAAAAAAAACCAGCCAGTTAATAATAGAGATGGCCTAATATGAAAGTTTTCTGATACCCAAACCCTTTTTTTATTGATAAACTATAGCTGATTTCATATATTTTATTTTTCTCCTTCCTGAATGAATTCTTGTCTTATATGCTCTCTTCATTAGTTAGATAACACTGAATATTTTCTAAGGTTCTGACAAAGTATTTTACAAACTTCAGCATGCAACATCCTCTTAAAAAGGTGATGTCCTAAAGCCAGTTTTGGATGAGTCATGCAAAAAATATTAGGATCAAAAATCTCATCACCCAGACTGATGCAAGCTCCTGAAAGAAGTAGATCTTGGTGTGTTCAGTTCATCATTTTACTCATTACTTTCAACCAAAAACACTCTTTTTGTACTCAGCTTGATATGGATTACTGTATTCAGATATACTAATATAGTCCTCAATTTCATTTATATCATCAGACTGCTTATCTGGAGGACATATTAAAGGCATTCTTCTGAAAATAGCAGAATATCACCTGAAGAAGCCTGGATTATAATTTAGCAGCTGCATAATCATTTATGAAAATCTGAACTAACATAAGGTTCTGTATGTGAAAGAGAAAGCTTATCAAATGAATAAGGACAATTTTTATTGAATATCCACTAAGTCCTAAGCACTGATTAAATTAAGCTAATTAAAGTACATTTTATTTAGCCACTGAATATGAATCTCAGAATCCAGAAATACAATTATACTGAAGATCTGTAGCTTTTTAATGGCAGAGCTGTGCTTGAATTCAGAACCTCTGGCCTTCTGCCAACTCTCAATATTATATTATTATGCTATTTCTTATAAGCAATGTAGGTTGTTTCTAGAAAGTAGATATCCTCAAATAACTGAAATTCACTTACCTTGTTTCTTTTCACAGTTGACAGCACAACCTAAAATGAGCTGGAGCAATCTCCCAAGTTCCACTGAATCTGAACATTCAGTTATCTGGTTTAAATCAGGGATAAGTTCTTCAGAAATCTGTTGCCCCAAAAACTGCAGTGTTAAAAATAAATTAGATCATTCACTTATGTAGGCTACAGAGAACTAACTACATTTACTTGTTATAAGGAAGATAAATTCTATAAATAGGTTCATGAAATGATTCAGATAAATTAACAAATGACAAAACCACAATTATTGATTAAAACCAGTTAGCAAAGTGCAAGCAAGCTCCTAAAATTTTGAGAACCAACCAAATGCAACTAACATGGTTTTATACCAAGTATCATTTTACTCCACTGTCAGAGAGAGGAATTGTTTAAGAAGCCCCTAGCCTGATCTATTATGATAAAACTTATGCCTTTCCAAAAAAAACAAACAGATTTATGTTAAGTCAAAGAATATTCAAAATATTTTGATATAGTCTCGATGAACAGAGAAACACAAAATAAACTGTCACACCTTGACAAATGAATAACAGATTTAAATGATTAATCTTTGCATGGTGTCCATGGGATCGCAGAGTGGGAAACAACTCAGAGATGGAACAACAACTTTCATCCTATTTTTCTGTTGTACACACGGCTTGTGGGATCTTAATTTCCCAACCAGGGACTGAACCAGTGCCCTGGGAGTGAAAGTGCCAAGTTCTATCACTGAGCTGCCAAGGAATTCCCAAGAATGTTTTCTTCAAGTTACTAAAAAGTATTTTTGGCATTAAAAAGACAAAAAACAAACAAAACTTCAAAATGAATTTTAGGCATTAGTGAATTGAAAAATTTTAGTTCTAAAATTACTTGGAAGAAACAAGTTCAACTGAACAAAAATTAAAAAAAAAAATCTTTAATGGCAAAACCAGACCAAAAGCTTTCACACATTAAGCAATTAACCTTCTAATATCAAATAATCCTACTAGAGAATTTCTTATAACACTGAATAAGAAAAACAAAATACTTGAATAATGTAATATCTAATGTGACTTTAATACTACTTTTATTTTGCATTCTTCTTCAATTCACTTGCACAAGCATAATTTCATAGTGTATTTTGCTGCTATTTACACTGGAAGGAAACAGAATAATACTTTAAACAGAAAAGTACTTCAATTTAATTGTAAGATCTACTTTATAGCATTGCATAAAATAAAATTATATAAAGATGTAAGCAATTTTATTTGAGAAAATAATCAACTTAAAGAGTAGCAACATATAAACATTATTTTACAAATCAATATATTAAGCTTTAGCCCTTTTATGTTCACAAAATTTGAGTGTACTAAAAATGGAGAAAAAATAATATCTTTCAATTATGAATTATACATCATAAAATGTTATAAACTAAAAGCAAGTCATGTTTCATTGCCAATGTAATTATCACAGAGTATTTTATATTTAAATAGTCAGATGATTTTCATACCTCATTGTAGTAACTCATAATTCCTTGAAGTACCTTCTTTAAATTACTAGCCTAACAGAAGAAAAAATAAGAATTAAATCATTTAATATTAATAATGAAAGAAAATACATGTCAAGGTGAAAGACAATAAAACCTTCCCAATAAAAAGGACAACAAAAATACATATTAGAGTTCTACAAATACAAGTACATGCTAATTTTTAAACATCAAAGCTTTATTCAGTTTTATTAAAGAAAAAATGTTTTACAGCTTACATAGTTTAACCACAGTGATTCTATTTAAAATGAGCCACAACTAAATTGCAGCTAAGTTAAAATTCAAGGACTAACTTAGAAAATTTAGCTATGAGCATGTCCACCTTTAGTCATTTGTAACAACTAGAAAACAAGCTTAGCCAAAAGACAATATAGAACTCTAATTTCTGAGAGATGAAAAACAAAAAAGGTGAGCCCTATACTAGTCTAAGATTTCTCTCTAGAGGTAATTTTCATACCATGGCATAGGGAGGTGGAAACAAAACAAAGCCTGACATTCTAGTGGATTTGAGAAGATAGACATCAGAAGTTCAGGAAGGTCAAGGTAGTTGGGATTTGCAGAGTAGATAAACGAAGAGGTGAGAGCTATGGAAAGAAATAGCTCCAGAAATCTGCATAGTAGTTCCTTTGACTCTTTGGCTGAACAATAATTTACACATGCATGGGTGAAACTCTATGAGATTAAAAAAAATAATTTCCAAGGAAACAACAATCCAGGGAACTATAAACTGAACAATTCCTGAAGATTGCACAGGGCCAGAAACAGTTGAAATTCTCATCAGTAAGAGTGAAGAGACCATGACCAGGTTCATACAGATAAGCATTCAATAAAGACCTCAAAAAGGTCACAACTTAGTGAATCTAAATAGTCCAAGAGGAGAAAATAACTCTAGATCCGCCTTCCATTTCCACAACCCATGAAAAAAATCAAACTGATTCACAAGTACCTTAACTGCCTGTGAGAACAAAATCCAACACTCTTTAAAGAAAAAAAACCCCAGCACTCAATAATAAAATTCATACTATCTAGCATCCAATAAAAAATTACTACACACATGAAGAAGCAGGAATATGTGAACTATAATTAGGAGAAACCACAGTCAATAGAAAGAAGCCCAAAAATGAGAGATGAAAGAATTAGAAAACAAAAGTTAAAATTGCTACTTTAAAATGTTCAAGGATTTAAATAGCAGGAATATAAGAAAACTAACGATTAAAAAATATATATTTTTTTAAAAAACTAAATAAAGAGACTGTTAATGGATTTTTTAAAAAGCAAGACCTATTAGGTGTCCACAGCATTTTCAATATAAACAGAGAGAGACTAAAGAAAAGAAAAAGACAACAGACAAAAAAAAATCATAACAAAAGTGGTTATATCAGTATCGGACAAATTACACTTTCAAAAAGAAAAGATTACCAGGATAAAGAAAGTCATTTCATAATGGTAAGTAGATTCATTCATCAACAAGACATAAAAAACTAATGTATGTAAACCATACAACATAGATTCAAATTACATGATTAAAATATTTGCAGATCTGAAAGGAGAAACTGAAAAATCCACAATCATCATTAGTGATTTGAAAATTCTTCCTCCCTTAACTGACAGAATAATCAGACAGAAAATCAAGAGAGATATAAAAGATGTAAACAGTACTATCAAAGAAGTGAAATAATCTATACTCGTAGAAATGCAAAATGTATGTTATTTTCAAGTGTACATGGAATATTCACCAAGACAGACTATATATTAGGTTATAAAATAAGTCTCAGTAAATGTAAAANAATAATCAACTTAAAGAGTAGCAACATATAAACATTATTTTACAAATCAATATATTAAGCTTTAGCCCTTTTATGTTCACAAAATTTGAGTGTACTAAAAATGGAGAAAAAATAATATCTTTCAATTATGAATTATACATCATAAAATGTTATAAACTAAAAGCAAGTCATGTTTCATTGCCAATGTAATTATCACAGAGTATTTTATATTTAAATAGTCAGATGATTTTCATACCTCATTGTAGTAACTCATAATTCCTTGAAGTACCTTCTTTAAATTACTAGCCTAACAGAAGAAAAAATAAGAATTAAATCATTTAATATTAATAATGAAAGAAAATACATGTCAAGGTGAAAGACAATAAAACCTTCCCAATAAAAAGGACAACAAAAATACATATTAGAGTTCTACAAATACAAGTACATGCTAATTTTTAAACATCAAAGCTTTATTCAGTTTTATTAAAGAAAAAATGTTTTACAGCTTACATAGTTTAACCACAGTGATTCTATTTAAAATGAGCCACAACTAAATTGCAGCTAAGTTAAAATTCAAGGACTAACTTAGAAAATTTAGCTATGAGCATGTCCACCTTTAGTCATTTGTAACAACTAGAAAACAAGCTTAGCCAAAAGACAATATAGAACTCTAATTTCTGAGAGATGAAAAACAAAAAAGGTGAGCCCTATACTAGTCTAAGATTTCTCTCTAGAGGTAATTTTCATACCATGGCATAGGGAGGTGGAAACAAAACAAAGCCTGACATTCTAGTGGATTTGAGAAGATAGACATCAGAAGTTCAGGAAGGTCAAGGTAGTTGGGATTTGCAGAGTAGATAAACGAAGAGGTGAGAGCTATGGAAAGAAATAGCTCCAGAAATCTGCATAGTAGTTCCTTTGACTCTTTGGCTGAACAATAATTTACACATGCATGGGTGAAACTCTATGAGATTAAAAAAAATAATTTCCAAGGAAACAACAATCCAGGGAACTATAAACTGAACAATTCCTGAAGATTGCACAGGGCCAGAAACAGTTGAAATTCTCATCAGTAAGAGTGAAGAGACCATGACCAGGTTCATACAGATAAGCATTCAATAAAGACCTCAAAAAGGTCACAACTTAGTGAATCTAAATAGTCCAAGAGGAGAAAATAACTCTAGATCCGCCTTCCATTTCCACAACCCATGAAAAAAATCAAACTGATTCACAAGTACCTTAACTGCCTGTGAGAACAAAATCCAACACTCTTTAAAGAAAAAAAACCCCAGCACTCAATAATAAAATTCATACTATCTAGCATCCAATAAAAAATTACTACACACATGAAGAAGCAGGAATATGTGAACTATAATTAGGAGAAACCACAGTCAATAGAAAGAAGCCCAAAAATGAGAGATGAAAGAATTAGAAAACAAAAGTTAAAATTGCTACTTTAAAATGTTCAAGGATTTAAATAGCAGGAATATAAGAAAACTAACGATTAAAAAATATATATTTTTTTAAAAAACTAAATAAAGAGACTGTTAATGGATTTTTTAAAAAGCAAGACCTATTAGGTGTCCACAGCATTTTCAATATAAACAGAGAGAGACTAAAGAAAAGAAAAAGACAACAGACAAAAAAAAATCATAACAAAAGTGGTTATATCAGTATCGGACAAATTACACTTTCAAAAAGAAAAGATTACCAGGATAAAGAAAGTCATTTCATAATGGTAAGTAGATTCATTCATCAACAAGACATAAAAAACTAATGTATGTAAACCATACAACATAGATTCAAATTACATGATTAAAATATTTGCAGATCTGAAAGGAGAAACTGAAAAATCCACAATCATCATTAGTGATTTGAAAATTCTTCCTCCCTTAACTGACAGAATAATCAGACAGAAAATCAAGAGAGATATAAAAGATGTAAACAGTACTATCAAAGAAGTGAAATAATCTATACTCGTAGAAATGCAAAATGTATGTTATTTTCAAGTGTACATGGAATATTCACCAAGACAGACTATATATTAGGTTATAAAATAAGTCTCAGTAAATGTAAAAGAATTCAGAGTATGTTCTCAAACCAAAATGGAATTAATTTATAAATTAATAAATAAAAGATACATAGAAAATCCTCAAATATTCAGAAGCTGAAATATTTATTCTAATCTATTCAGGGGTCAAAAGAAAAATCACAAGGGAAATTATCAAGTATTTTGAATGAAATGAAAATAAGAACACAGTATGTTAAAATGTGTGGCTGTGGCTAAGGCAATGCTTACTATTAGGGAAAAGTGCTTAAAACATCATTTAAGCTTTCACCTTAAGAAGCAAAAAAAAGTGCAGACGTAAAGAAAGGAAATAATAAAGATCAGAAAGGAAATCAACAACAACAACAAAAAAGCTGCTCTTTTAAAAAACAAAAATTCAAAAAATGGAAAATCAAACCAGATTTATCAAGAAAGAAAATAGAAAACACATAAATCACCAGTATTAAGGAAAAAAGACTAAAAACAGTTCAAAGATTCATCAACAGGCTAAGCAAATTGTAGTAAATCAGTGTAATGAAATACTAGTCAGCAAAAAACAAAAACAAAAAACTACTAATACAGGCAACGTTGATGAGTCTCTAAATAAAACATTACACTGAGTAAAAGAATACCAGAGAGTTCATAATGTCCAATTTCATTTATACTGAACTCTAGAAATTAAGGGCTTCCCTGATAGCTCAGTTGGTACAGAATCCGCCTGCAATGCAGGACACACCGGTTCAATTCCTGGGTAGGGAAGATCCCCTGGAGAAGGGATAGGCTACTCACTGCAGCATTCTTGGGCTTCCTTTGTGGCTCAGCTGGTAAATACTTTGCCTGCAATATGGGAGGCTCTGGGTTCTATCCCTGGGTTGAGAAGATCCCCTGGAGAAGGGAAAGGCTACCCACTCCAGTATTGGTCGGACAAGACTGAGCGACTTTCACTTTCTAGAAATTAAACTTACAGTGACTAAAAGCAGATCTGTGGCCATCCAGGGCCAACTTAGGAGTGAGGAGTAACTAGTAAGGGGAATATGTACATGTTTTTGGTTAATGAAAATGTTCTATGTCTGATTATGATGGTATAACAACACATATAACTATCAAAACTGAAACTATACACAACAAAATACAGCCTTCGGTTAGTTTAAAAGAGAAGATTTAGTTGAGCTTAGTGCTAACTTCAGAACCACTGTTTGGATCACATACATCTAGCATTCATTCTGCACACCTTTATTCTCCAGTTGTCACCAGTATCTTCTTTAATTCGGCTTAACCAAGATTCATCGAACCAAGCTACATCACTACAACAAAAATACAAATGAACATTAAAATGTTTTTATGACATGAAAATACCAAATCTCAACAGATAAAGTTATTTTCCATCTTAAAGGCTGTCCTTATTAAGAACAGTAAATATTATTTACAGTGAACCCACTGAGTTTTTTGTTATTCCTACGGGTTTCTTTTGGAATTTCTCATAGTAAATGAATTAAGTCATTAACATCTTCAACTTAACAAAATTTACTAAATAACTCATACTAGGCACCCTGATGGCAGGTAGATGTAAAAATCTCCATCCTAAAGGGAAAAAAAAGAAAACAATTTAATGTATATACTACGTGTCAAGCATTGTCCCTAATGTTTTTCCGTATCACTTCATTTTAATACAACAGTAACTTAGTAAAGGGTCTATGATCCCCAATCTTATTCCTTTAGTGAACTGAAGATAAGAGAGTAATTTGCCCTGAGTGACATCTACCTGCCATCAGGGTGCCTAGTATGAGTTATTTACTATTTACTTTTACCTCTTTGTTCAAGGTAAGACTCTAGCACCCAGCTTCCTCCTTCCAGTGCCAGCCCACACGAGTGGCATCCCCATCAGATTTGTACTGGATCCTGGAAACAGGACTGGACAGCTTGTTCAGCCACTTTCTCAAAGGCTGGTCCCTGACAGTGTTAGCAGTCCCACTTGTTCCTGGCCCAGTAGCTGCCAATCCAACTAGATGAGGCTTTTCCAGGAGCAGCAAAGACTTATTCACATTGCTGCTGCTGCTGCTGCTAGGTCACTTCAGGCATGTCTGACTCTGTGCGATCCCATAGACGGCAGCCCACCAGGCTCCTCTGTCCCTGGGATTCTCCAGGCAAGAGTACTGGAGTGGGTTGCCATTTCCTTCTCCAATGCATGCATGCGTGCATGCTAAGTCACTTCAGCCATGTCCAGCTCTGTGCGACCCTATGACAGCAGCCCTCCAGGCTCCTCTGTCCACAGGATTTTCCAGGTAAGAATCCTGGAGTGGGTCTCCATTTACTTCTCTTAAGTGACACTAGTACATAGCAAAGTTTACTATTAAATTTGTTAAGCCTTAAATTGGCATGGAAGTCCAAGACAAAGAGCTGCTATATCAAATTATTATGTATTTAATAAGGCCTTGAAGAATAACATCTGATTAAAAATAGTCAGCTATAATAAAAGATTATATTCTGAACAATATTTGGAGGCTTACTCTGAGGAAAAAATTGAGTGAGATTAATACAGAGATGAAAAATTTACTATTCTCTTAGAGAAATAGCTACTAAAGGGATAAAGTAAAGAGCACCTTTATGGCAGAAAGTGAAGGAGAATTAAAGAGCTTCTCGATGAAAGTGAAAGAGGAGAGTGAAAAAGTTGGCTTAAAGCTCAACGTTCAGAAAACTAAGATCATGGCACCTGGTCCCATCACTTCATGGCAAATAGATAGGGAAACAGTGGAAACAGTGTCAGACTTTATTTTCCTGGGATCCAAAATCACTGCAGATGGTGATTGCAGCCATGAAATTAAAAGATGCTTACTCCTCAGAAGGAAAGTTATGACCAACCTAGATAGCATATTCAAAAGTAGAGACATCACTTTGTCAATAAAGGTCCGTCTAGTCAAGGCTATGGTTTTTCCAGTGGTCAGGTACGGATGTGAGATTTGGACTGGGAAGAAAGCTGGGCACCGAAGAATTGATGCTTTTGACCTGTGGTGCTGGAGAAGACTCTCGAGAGTCCCTTGGACTGCAAGGAGATCCAACCAGTCCATGCTAAAGGAGATAAGTCCTGGGTGTCCATTGGAAGGACTGATGCTGAAGCCATAACTCCAATACTTTGGCCACCTCATGTGAAGAGCTGACTCACTAGAAAAGACCCTGATGCTGGGAAAGATTGAGGGCAGGAGGAGACGGGGATGACAGAGGATAAGATGGTTGGATGGCATCACCAACTCAATGGACATGGGTTTGGGTGGACTCCAGGAGTTGGTGATGGACAGGGAGGCCTGGTGTGCTGTGGTTCATGGGGTTGCAAAGAGTCGGACACAACTGAGCGACTGAAATAAACTGAACTGAACCTCAAACTAAGGGATGCTTGGAGACCCAGAGACTAGAAACAGCAAGGTAGGATCCTGACCTAGAGGTTTTGAAGGGAGCATGGTCCAGTCAATACCTTGATATAGAACTTGTAACCTCCTGAACTCTAAAGAAGATATTTTTGTTGTTTTAAACCACAAAATCTGTTGCATTTTGTTATGAAAATCCCAAGAAATGAATACAGTTGTAGTTATAGGTTTTCTCCCATTTGTCTTTAAAATAGCAACAGTTTCTGCATTTAAAAAAGAGATATGTATTATGTATTCAGATTAAAGATAACAAGTAAAGAAGTGTAGAATCCTAGCAACAATTTCATGACTCATCATGTCTAAGTCATATACTTTGGGAATTGATTTTTAAGACTGTACTATTTAGAAGTGTATCTGCCTCAGGTAACTAATGAAAGAATTATTCACTAGATTTTGCTATTTCCTTAAAAAAGCAAACTTTCCCATCTCATTTTCAGTAACAACTTTGATGTGAGTCACAACAGCCATCAAAGAAATACATAATAAATTGGAACATATATAAAGTGCTTTGAAGTGTTCAAAGAAATAAAGTAAAATTTGCTTCTTCTTTTTTTTTTTAAAGCAGGAATATGATACACTGACCCAACTAAGGGAAAACATATGCTGTGAGTTTCACAGTCTGGAACCAGACCTCTAAAATGCTTACAAAAATGGAAAGGAGTTCAAAAGAAAAATAAACTTAAACTGGCTCTTATAGGATAGGAGGTTTACACATCTAAGTACATGCAAAAACAAGTAAATGAAGCAAGAGGTTTCGGGCCAATTTTAGGTCACTGTCATTTGTTTTATGAAGAAAGAAAGCTTTCTGATTGGTTCACTCATATTATTCCTACAGAAAAGCTATTAGAAGATCGTAAGAGACAAAAGAGAATAAAAAAAGAAAAATCGGAGAGACAGAGGATCAGCAGTAACAACAGAATCCAACACATTATGCAAAAATGAGTTGGTGATAAAAGATACAGTTTAACTAAATTAACCTGACCCTACTCTAAACATCAGGTACAGTACTGGCATATAGGAGATCAAAGAGCCATATATATATCCATCACATAATGGTAAAAACAGCTCTCATCTACTATGTTATGGTGTAAAGCTATGAAAGATGCTTCAATACATATAAATAACATTTTTGGATATCAAAGTAAGTGAACGTTCATCAGCCTTACATCTATGCCAATCACAAGATAGCTATATCTACACCCACAGCAATGAGAAAAGGCCAGACTATACATTAAAACAATGATGAATTTCCCAAACCAACAAGACCATGTTCACAATTCTTGTGTGCGTGCTAAGTTGCTTCAGTTGTGTCTAATTCTTTCTGACCGTATAGACTGCAGCCTGCCAGGCTTCTGTGTCCATGGGATATTCCAGGCAAGAATACTGGAGTGGGTTGCCATTCCCTTCTCCAGGGGATCTTGCCAACCCAGAGACTGAACCAGTGTGTTTTATATCCTGCTTTGGCAAGTGGGTTCTTTACCACTAGCACCACCTGGGAAGCCCAATTCTTAGTTTGGACCAATTAAATCACTTTAAAAGCAATCTATATGCAGGTCAGGAAGCAACAGTTAGAACTGGACATGGAACAACAGACTGGTTCCACACAGGAAAAGGAGTACATCAAGGCTGTATAACGTCACTCTGCCTATTTAACTTATACACAGAGTACATCATGAGAAACACTGGGCTGGAAGAAGCACAAGCTGGAATCAAGATTGCCGGGAGAAATATCAGTAACCTCAGATATGCAGATGACACCACCCTTATGGGAGAAAGTGAAGAAGAACTAAAAAGCCTCTTGATGAAAGTGAAAGTGGAGAGTGAAAAAGTTGGCTTAAAGCTCAATATTCAGAAAACGAAGATCATGGCATCTGGTCCCATCACTTCATGGCAAATAGATGGGGAAACAGTGGAAACAGTGTCAGACTTTATTTTGGGGGGCTCCAAAACCACTGCAGATGGTGAATTGCAGCCATGAAATTAAAAGACACTTACTCCTTGGCAGAAAATTTATGACCAACCTAGATGGCATATTGAAAAGCAGAGACAATACTTTGCCAACTAAGGTCTGTCTAGTCAAGGCTATGGTTTTTCCAGTGGTCATGTATGGATGTGAAGTTGGACTGGGAAGAAAGCTGAGCACCGAAGAATTGAAGCTTTTGACCTGTGGTGTTGGAGAAGACTCTCAAGAGTCCCCTGGACTGTAAGGAGATCCAACCAGTCCATGCTAAAGGAGATCAGTCCTGGGTGTTCATTGGAAGGACTGATGCTGAAGCTGTTAACTCCAATACTTTGGCCACCTCATGCGAAGAGTTGATCCATTGGAAAAGACCCTGATGCTGGGAGGGACTGGGGGCAGGAGAAGGGGACGACAGAGGTTGAGATGGCTGGATGGTACCACCGACTCGATGGACTCCTGGTAAACTCCGGGAGCTGGTGATGGACAGGGAGGCCTGGTGTGCTG
The DNA here is from genome assembly GCA_006410875.1 of Neotragus pygmaeus. Classification (NCBI taxonomy): domain Eukaryota; kingdom Metazoa; phylum Chordata; class Mammalia; order Artiodactyla; family Bovidae; genus Neotragus; species Neotragus pygmaeus. The sequence continues at coordinate 3,567,604 of SJYV01017599.1, read as the reverse complement.
CAATTCATGGGGTGGCATGGGGTGGGGGGTTGACTCTGCGATTCAAGAGTTGGACACGACTGAGCGACTGAACTGAACTGAACTGAACTGAAAGCCAATCAGGGTAAAAATAAAATAATTAAAAACATTTTTAAGAAAGCAGGGAAATAAGGCATACTTCAGAATGACTGCCAAAAAAAATATGTTAACATGCTAAATTTATCTTTTAAAGTGTTAATCTCAAGTTAACCATAAAATCTGTCTATTCAAATTAGATCATTTTAAAGATTCAAAGTAACTAAGATGGTATTATTTCAAGTTTTTTTTTAAGAATGGTAAAGAATTTCTGCTAACCCATTTTTTGCTAAAGCACTTTTCAGAGTCAATCATAAAAAAGAACCTTTACAAAAACGATGGCAATAATTAAACAATTTCTGACATCTAAAGCCATGTAGCAGAGATAGGATTCATTGAAGATATATTATCACAAATATCAGCTAATACAAAATCAGTATGATAATTAATAAATTATGACTATAGCATTGGCCCTTTTGTCTTATTAAAAGTACAGTTCATACTATGGATATTATAACCCAATCCTCTTACAATGCTTGGCCAAAATGGTGAAATAATGGATTAAGGTTCTTTTGATATTGTATAATTACTTAAAATGGGCCCAACCCAAACACAATCTCTTTACTGGGTAAGGTTCCCTACCATTTGTGAGCTAAAATTTCCTCTATAGAACATTTCATTATTGGTGGATTCATCCAATTGCTATCATTAATTCAAATATAAATTTTAAATTTAATATTTTTTTTTCTAAAACCAGTATTTCATGTTTGAATTATCTAAGAAACAATAATCTCTACACACTGATACCTTAAAATGACAATAGTATAACTGGAGAAAACCTTGTAAGAAATTACATCACTCATTTAACCTGCTTCTTTCCTAGTAACTATAACTTGTGCACAGGACCAGAGCAAGTTTAAAATTAACATCTCTTGAATAGATAAGAATCCTGATTGGAAATTTAATTAAGACATATCTCTATGAATAAGCAAGAAATAATCAGATGGTAAAACTTTTTGTCCCCTAGATGAATACCTTGGTCCCATACACCTGTCAGCGCTAAAAAGGATGAAGTCTCAGCAGCCTTACAATATGATTACTTCAGGAAGAGTCTGAAACAGTACTTACATTTGATGAAGAACTTGTGCCATGGCAACTCCACTAGTCAGCTGTTTGACATCCTGACAAGGTGCAGCAGTATTGAATGTCTGCAGCTAAAACGACACAAAGCAAGTTGCTTTAATGCCATACTCCTCACTCCACTGAATTTATATACATGAGTGAACACTAGAGAGAATACTCTCTGCCAAACAAAGGAAACTATACTAATAAGTTTCTACAGCTGTGTTGTATTTTTATAAGAATAAACACTTAACATTTCATAAAACCACTGAATATTATACCTAAAATATTCAGATATATTGATGTCATCTATGAAGTACTTCAGAATTTCTGAAAAATACATATAGAACTCTTAAGAGAGTCATACTTTGTGTTTTGTCAATTTTTAGGAGAATAACATCAGAAAAAGAACTTTAAAATAATCTAATATCTGCAAGTTAAAATTTCATTCATATCCCTTGCTAGGAAAACAAAGGCTACAAATGTCAAGTTTAACACTACCTAGCTTATCACTGAGCTCTAGGCAAGACTTCTGCCTGCTACCAACAGTTATCCTCAGAGCATGAACAGTCCAGGGCCCACCTACAACATCAAGCTGTTTCTATCTAGTTTGGTGCTAGATACTACTAACTTTCCAAATCTCTGTTAAATATTCAAGTATAGTTTGAAAAGAAAAGTGAAATAGTGGCAGCTCTTTCTAATACGTAAATACAAGATAGAATTATTTAAAAGCAAATTACAACAGAGGTAAAATGGATTATATACTTTCTAGAAATCCAATCTCAATCTGTAAAGATCTTAAATTAAATACACTATGATTCTCTTTTCCCCCATTTATTCATCTCCTTTACGATTCAATTATTCAATTAGAATTCCTTAGTTGACCACCATAAAACACCTTTAGTGGTGGTTATTAATTTTGAGGTTCTAGAAATCTGTCTCTATTATCCTAACACAACATGGAAGATTGACAGAAACTAAATCGAGCCACAATTACTTTCAAAGCACAAAGATAAAGATACTTTCCTGAGCTTTCTACTGTACGTAGGGCACTGCAGTATAAGGTGGAATTACAAGAGAACATTACCGGGTTTCCACATTTAAGTAGCTTCAGTTGAGAATTCAGGAGAGGAGAAAAAGACACGAATCATCTCTAGAAGATCCCACTCTACTCCGTGACTGCAGCATGCACAAAATGTCCTGAAGTGTGCAAGAGCCAGCTAGTCTAACTAGGGTGTGTACTAGGAAAGACTTACTAGAGATGATTCCAATGGATGGTCTTGAGTATACAAAGGACCAGGAGAAGGAAGCTTTAGGGAATAGCAACATGGAAAGAGTACAAATACAAGAAAAGAAATGGTATTTTTAGGTAACGCATAGTTCAGTATTGCTGGATTTCTACGCATTTCAGTGCCAAGCGAGACAACCAAGGTGCACAGGTTACAGCTTGGAAGGGCCGTGGTGAGAAACTTGGGATTAACCTTCAGAGCATTATCTGTATTACGGGGAAACAGCAGAACAGTTTCTACCTCACAAGATGGTTGTGAGAATTAAATAAATTAGCAAACACAGTGTACTTAGATCTATGTCTAGCACATGGTACAAATTCAACAGCTGTTAGCACATTAGCTGTGAGTCAGGGTTTCTCAATGTGTGGAGTCTAAGACAACATGTATCAGAATCAGAAAATCCCCAAGTGATTGTTAGGCACCTCATTTTTTTTAGAACTATTGCTCTGGGTGATGAAGAATCACTGAAGAGCAGCAAGGGAGAGACATCTTTAGTCTGTTGTGGAGAAGAGTGACACAGCGAATGGGAGAGAAGAGCTTTATGCCTGTGTCGGTCAGAAGGCTCCGGCAACGGTCTTTGTGATAACCTGGGATGCTGAGGTGAGTTACCCCATAATACTGACTGAGAGGACAGCGTGAATTCATGGAATATGTAAAATACAATGTAAAAAGGATTTTGTAGTTGAGTGGATGTACAAGGAAGGAAAATCCCAGGGTTTAGGGCATTTTTCAAAGGACGATAATCATATACTTTCAGGTAAAATGTGGCTTCCATTTTTCAACCCTTCCTACTTACACTTTACCCCATTAACTTTCTATAAAATGGTTATGATTAGTGATTTTAAAAAGACAATTTCATGAGACACAGAATATTAGGCAAAATAGTAAAGATGTGTGTAAAAGGAGTAAATACACTGAGTGCCTCAAGGCCCACCACACCCAAATTAAGATCAATTTCTCCTTTTTACAGCCATGAAAAGTATTTCCTGTAAGCTTTTAAACTAGTTACAAAATAGGTAACAAAGAATGTCATTTCATTTGGCAAAATTGAAAGACTTTATAACCAAGAAGTGTGAATAAATTATAAAGCCCAGTACAGGGAGTATAGGCAAAGGAGCAGGACAAAAGAAAATGTATTCTTTCGGCACACTCTTCATAGGGGTGAAGAGGCCGAAGTCTCTTTGTGAGTGACCCAAAAATGACAGACAAGGCTTCCATCTCTAAACACAGTCCTCTGGCAAATAGCATCTTACTTTCTTCTTTATTTTTAAATAAAGCAAATGATCAGAAATGTGGAAATGCTGTTCCTGAACTGCCTCCAATATAAATGTCAAAGAAATCAAGAAAGAAAAGGAGTTTTCACAACTGTAAGTCAACAAAAACTCAACTTTGAGTCAACTCTGGTCTCAAATTCTCTTCCTCCAGCTGTTCATTTCAGAAACAGCTTCACTGCTTTGAGTTTTAAGATCTTTGTAAAAACAATGCAACCGTGCTTTTTTTTTTTTTTTTTTTTTTGTAACTTGGGCATATCCAACACTTTAATTTTATTGGTAAAATTAGAGTCCAAAGACTTTAAAATTTCAAATGTCACAGAGCCAAGAGGCAGAATTAAATTCATCTTCACACACATACCGTGAACTCTCTCCACCATGTAAATGATGCCAAATTTATCTTTCAGCCCTGAATTTTTTTGCTAAGTGGCAGTATAACATTTTGAAGAATTATTTTAAGATGAATTTCAAATCATAAAACGTAACTTTTAAAACACTGTCAGAACAGGCTTCTCTTCACCTAACCAACTTTTCTTGGTGACTTCTCTGTTAAGGATGGTTCTATTGTCCTAGAATAATGTGCAGCACTGAGAGAACACAGTTTACTAGCAGCTGTGTTCTCTCCTCTGTTATAATTTTTTTTTTTTAACTTCTATCTCCTACAACTTCCTCTCAACAGGTTAACATTACTTAGATTGGCAGGGAAGACATTAAGAGTCCAGGGATATCATGACAAATGTGTCTTCCATTACCATCTTTCAATCTATCATCAAAGAAGACCATTTACATTACTTCTAAGGGTTCTTCTCTATATCTTGAAAACTCATTTCTCCTGATTTCAATGTGTTGAAATTCATCAGTCCTCTATGAAACAGTTAAAAACGTATCCCAGGTACTTAGTGGTGAAATAATCAATGGTGGAGTATTAGTCTTCGAGATCAGGACCAAGACTAGGATATTTACTATCATCACTTTGATTCAATGTTGTACTAGAGATCCTAGTCAGTTTTTTTTCCTGGTGACAGAGCAGAAAATAGGTCAGGCAAGGGCTCTGTCCCCAAAGTGCAAACAAGATGACTTCAGAAAATGTTAAGTGTTTACAGACACAACAAAAAGGGGCTAACAGGTTACAATGGGATATGAGTAGGGTACAGGTACGTCACTCACTGTCACAGAGTGTCTCTGAAAGATGACACTAGACCCAAGAAATGAATGGTAAGAAGTCAATCAGCCACTGAAAGAACTAGAAGAAGAATATTTCAAAGTAGAGGAAAGAGAAGTTAAAAAGCTGTGATGCATTTATAAATAAAAACAACCCCCCCCCCAAAAAAAAACCCACACAAATGCTTATCTTCCTAAAGAAAGTCAATGCAGCATGGGGGCACAGAGAAGCACGGCATGAGGGCAGTTTGTAGAAAGTTGGAGAGGTAAGCTAACACTAACAGTGAAGTGGCTGACGATCAGCAAAGTTCTCTGAGAATCACTCAAAGAAGTAAAGAAAAGCCTAGAGGCAAGAACCCAAGAAACTAAAGCAGAAGATAATTTCACAAAGGAACCATCAATTAACATAAGGATACTAAGAATTTCCAGTTTGCCAAACCCAGTAAGAGAAGGCCTTAGAGAAAAGAACTCCAGTGCAGTGGGCTAAGGTGTAAATAAAAGTTCAAAAAGTATAAAGGATGAGTATTTAAAAATGAAAGAAATATAACTGAAGGAAAGTGGGGGGATACAGTGTGGTTCAGTAGACAGTGATGGCTTTCTGTTTTTTCTCTTTAGGAGAGGGAAGATTCGACCAAGTTTACATGTAGTGAGGAAAGAGCTTATGGAAAGGAAAAAAAGAGATACTAGAGGGGATAAATGACAGAGCAAAGTTTTAGACAACGTGGAAGGTGTGGATCTAGAGCCAGAGCCAAAGATAAGGAGGAGGTCACTTTCCTGATGGGGAGAAGGGCTGGGGCTCAAACAGGATACTGATTAAGGTGTGCAAAGAGAAACACGAGAGGAACTGTATCAGTTCAGTTCAGTCACTCAGTCGTGTTGGACTCTTTGCGACTCCATGAACTGCAGCATGCCAGGCCTCCCTGTCCATCACCAACTCCCGGAGTTCACTCAAACTCACGCCCATCGAGTCAGTGATGCCATCCAGCCACCTGTATGGTTAATCTTAATAATCACGCTGGGCTGGGTATGGAAACAGGAAGATTTGGCTATAGCAGGGTTTGAGAGGCAACAGTCTGCACATTAATTCCATTTTCTCCATAGTGTTTCAGCAGCCTGAGAGAGAACTGGAGAAGCAAACAACCGATTATACTCTGTCATCTATTATCATTCCTTATGTTTTAAATGATTTTTTCACATGGGGCTGCCCTGGAGGTCTAGTGGTTAAGACTCTGCACTCCCAACGCAGGGGGCGTGGGTTCAATCCCATCCCTGGTGGGGGAACAAAGACCCTATATGCTGAACGGCACAGCTGAAAACAAATAAAATAAAAGTTTTATTGTTTTTAAGGAATTTTGCCTTCCATTACAAAAAATGCACAGATCTACCTACCACACCAATTAAAATGGAAGATTCTTTGATTATTTTGATATCTTTCTTCCTCAGTGTCTTATACAAAGTAGGAACTTCACTATCAATATTGATTAAAAGAATGGATATAGTCAGGAAATAGTTTAAATTTTTAAATAAAATTCATGAAAATCTTATACTTCACCACCAACCCTCATATAAGTCAATGGCATCATGAGACTAAGTTTACTATATAAGTCACATGTTTAGAGCAACAATGCAACCAGATTAGGAAACACCCTTTAATTAGTCATTTACTGAACCACACCAGTAGAAGCAACTCCCTTGTTTCATGACAACCTTAAATATGGCATTTAAACCCCATACTAAGTTTAAGTTTAAGTGAAAATATGGGTGAACAGTCAGCTAATTGCTTTTAACTCAGAAACTCCAGATGCTTGCATTTTACTTAGAGCAAAAACTACCTCCAAAGTGTAAAGGTAGCTTTACATTATGGTTATTTACAAGAGAATTCACATACTGCCAGAAACACTCCCTGATTTCTTTCTTTTGAATTACATGCATCAATTACTGCCTCTTAATCTAGTCTGTTTACATTCCATTCTACACACACTCCCCGACACAAAACTAAACAACTGCTTTAGGGGTGAGCACCACTGACTGCACCTTGTGGACCGTGGAGCGTCAAACCTGCCCAATATGGATTAGAAGCCACACCTAAATGTCAGCTTTCTCCGATCGCTGAGCACTTCCAAAAGGTGAGACACTTTTGTTGATCGCAATACTGAGGAGANGTGGAGAGCGTCTCTAACTGGGGAGGACTAGGGAAAGCAGAGACGAGATGGTGGCTCATTCCGGAGCTGCTGTTCTCTTAAGCAATAGTCCTATTGCACCAGAAAGGCCAGGTGAAAGGTGAGAAGTTCCTATTGTGCTGTCGTCCCGAGATCCCACAACCGCCTGACGTGTGTCTCTGAACGGTGGGAGCTATCGGGTTGCTCTGGAACCGTCGCGATGCAGCCTTACGGTGCTCGAGGGATGCACTTTCCATCAGATGAGATTACATTTCTACTTCTGAGAAATGGCAGTTTGTCAAACAGCTTCCCCTAGACTAGCCCCAGATTATGAGTGGCTGCTTTAAACAAGTATACAGCCTGAACACATTAAATGAAGTTTACCTTCGATACATTTGCATGTTACTCCTTCACAGACTTTCTGAAGCTTGGTGTAGGATGGGCTATAAAACATGGTACACTGTTTATCTGCGGCAATGAAAGTGCAGTTAGAAGAGGTGGCTCGGCAAACACGCAGTTTACCCATCAGTGAATTCTGTCCATGGCTTCTTGATCACCCACTCCAAACCCTCTTTCTGTAGCTGAGGCCCAGGAAAGTTAAATTATGAACTGCCTGCCCTAACACAGGCCCCTCTACACCCAAAATATTCTCCCTCTCTGTGCTTGAAATCGTACTCTGCCATACTCATTTCTGAGAATGAAAGTATTTGGTGTTTCAATGAATGAGAAGAAATACATTATGTTACATGAGAGTCTATTGAAAGAATTACAATTGGTAATTGTTTAGACTAGAGAAGAAAAGCATTGTTGCTTTTTTTTTTTTCCCTATTGTTCAGAGGAGAAAAGAAACACACACATATGGGGGTGTGTGTGTATAGTTCTTTTTCAAGGAGAGGCTAAGTATCATAATCTATGATTTCAGAAGTAAAACTAGATTGAATGGGTCTCGAGTTTTGGTTCACCTGAAGAATTTTGTGAACCAAAGTGGAGAGTTATCAGAAGTGGCTGAGTGACCAAACTCAGAAGTCATTCATCCAACGCTTATTGATACACGCTATGTACCTGACCCTGGGTTAGATGCTCAGGACAGAGGATGAGAATGTTCTGGGGATGCGCGCAAAGACGTGCAAACACATAATCACGGCGCAGTGTGACGAGCGCTGTGATAGAGCTGTCTGCAAAGTGTGCTGAGAATGTAGACGGAGGGGAAGCTGACTCTGAAGACTGAAACTGACAGCAGGGTGAGCGGCCTTCTCTAGAAAGGAGAGACGCACCGGGGACAGTAAACCCCAAAGATAAACTTGAGGCGGGGAATGTGAGTGGGAGCGGTCAAGTCCGGTTCGCTTGTTCTAGACATGAAGAGCTGCGGGCCGGAGCGGCGGAGTGGCTCGCTCATCCACCAGTCATCTGTCCCAGTGGGGACGTTTGTGAAGAGTGAGCCCCGAGAGAGGAAGTGTATACAATCTGCAGGCCTCAAGCGCCTTTCTTCAAATTCCGTAATAAATACAGAGCAGTCTCCGGAAGAAAGGTTAGAGTGGAGTTGATTACCTGGTCGGTGGTACTCATACACTGTGAAAGTGGCAGGACTCAGAAACTCAACTTCAAAAAGTTCAATTATCCGGAATCGGACACAGAGGAACTCATCGGAAGGAATCTGTTTGACAAATTCAAAGATTAAGAAAATCGTGAGAGACAAAAGACTCAAAATATTTTAGGCAGCAGCTGTTAAACAGTAATAACGAATGAAAAATGGCACGAGGTGGAATTTACCGAGTTCAGTTGCAGAATAACATGGCCATCTTTAATTTCGTAATCAGTTAATAATTGATCCACCTGTTCCACAAGCTAAGGGAACAAAGAGAAAAGCTCAGATTTAACTTCACAACCTTTCTGTTTAAGTGCACTCACCCAGTGATGGAATGTGAGGTCATGGGGATGTAATCTGCTATTTAAAGACAGTGAAGAACAGCTCCTCCCCTTGAAAGGGTCTGAGCATGTCATCACATGCACTCACGTTATTCTGTCCATGCAAGCAGAATACTTGCCCCTGTTTCACTTTGAAAAATAAAAACTTAGGTAGATTATCAGTTTGAAAAGAATATTCTGGGAGAGTCTAAGAAAGTGACATAGAATGAATGGAAATAGCTTTGTAAAATAAGGCAGTAAGTAAAAGCAAGCATCCATAACAATATTTAAGAGAAGACATTTACAGCTTTTAAGTCTTCTGGGTTTGCACTGACTCCAGTAGGCAGAGAGATATCCATCACTGCATGGGAGGACCCAGATGATGATTCTTCACTGCTGAACTTGTAGCTGAAATAAGGGAGAAATGAGGACATGAAACAAGTAAATGGATAAGATTCTTGAAGGAAAGGCCCTGTTCCTTGGTAGACTTTAACTTTCTAATTTGAGTCTCCAAGTATTTGCTTCTTTATGATATATGTGTTATAATCTCTGAAGTTTAAAAGAGACCTCTGCGTCATCTATCCCAACCCTTTCCTCACTTGATCAGTAACCTTGGTGGACTACCGTTCTGGAGTTGGAGGAGATTATAAAGGCTATTCAGTCCAATCTCTTAATTAGCTAGTTGAGACTGCCGGCGAGAGTAAGGTACTTGTTCAAGGTCACACAGCTAGTTCGCCTCAGGGCTTCATAAGTCTATTGATTCTCATCCGAATTCTTTCTCTAGCAGAGCATATTTGAAGAAAAAAACTAACTGTATATTGGCAAGAGACTCGATAAGCATGTTCAGAAATAGACTGGAAGGAACACACTAAATGTTAGCAGCTACTTCCTCTGGATGGCGAGATCATAACAGAGTATCTCTTTTCTTTTCCATGTTTTTCTCTATTTTCTAAAATTTTCACAATAGATATTTTATTTTTTTAAAAATGTTTCAAGGACTACCCTTTGTCTAGGAGTCGTGCTTGTGGGGAAGCGGAGGAGAAAGGCAGAGGGCGTAACGGGCAAGGCGATTTGTTTTGCTTGTGCTTCTCTGGTATGAGAGAAAAGAATACTGAAATGGGGAATTAGGAAACTTGGGTTTTATCCCAGTTCTGCTGAGATATTTCTACATATTACTTCCCCTTTCTAGAGTTCATTTTCTTATTTGTAAAATTAATTGTGAAAAAGTATAAACTTGTGCTTTAAAGTTATAATTCCAAGACGTCGTTTTGAGAGGCAGAGAGGCCTGTTGCTACAATTAAGCAGAGTCAATGCGAAAAGAGGAGAAGGCTGGTGGGGTAGGGACTGGATCCAAGTGTGTTCTGCAAAGGTGGGGTTTTAGATTCCTGCCTCAAGGTGTGGGAGAGAAAGCTGAGCGTCTGAGAGCAGGTCTTCAGAGAGGAGTCAGGATGGAAGGAAGAGCCTGCGGAGACAGCTCCACAGGGCCTGATCTCACCCCCAGAATAAGTGTGCGTGAGATGGGAGCGATCATTCAAACTAGTGAGGTGGACAAGCACTCTCTTTCCCAACCTTATCTGGCATGCATAAAGCAGACCCTATTAGAAATTTGAGATATCATATTTGCCATAAAAATGTAAACAGTATAAAACTTCTGACTTATAAAATGTAACCCCATTCTTCACCAAATTAATAATTTGGAACAAAATATAAGGCAACGTGTAACTGAAAATATGGCATCCAGCCTCCCCGTGACTGGATGACTGAGCGTCAGCATAAGTGGAGACCTCTGGCTCACAGATGCAAATGCTCTGTCAACACGACAGAGAGGGCCTCCCGAGTGGAGAGTGTCCATGAAAAGTGGCTGGAGCCTTGATGACTGGTTGCCATGGCGACTGTTTCACCCATGGAACAGAAACCTTCCTTTCAAGAAGCCCTTTGCCTGCTGCCAAAGACAGCAGTCCTTCCCAAAGGCACTTTGTTCCAAGAGAAGGAGAGAAATGAAATCCTTTTTTCTTTTCTTGTGAATACAACAGAGAAGTTGTAAAAAGCTAAATACACGAAAGAGACCCTCTCAATATAGAAATTGTGCTGGCGTTTTCTTAAACCAGGAGAGTGTGCATTTGAAGGCAAAGAATTTCTCACATGAATAAGTACTACACAGTTAGATTTGGAATTTGTCCAACCCAACTTCAGCATCATAAAGCCAAAAGCATGTTCTACCTGTTTTTTTTTTTTTTAACATTCTGTCCCCAATTTATTTTAAAAAAACAAACAAAAGACAAAGGATAGAATACTGAACACCATATCTCTATTGCTTTCTTTTGCAGATTAACAATCTGGAATGCAAATTAATAAGTTTTTGATGAGAGCCCTTTTATGCATAGCAGTGTNTGCTTTACCATCTGAGCCACCGGGGAAGCCCATATCTCACATAATTAAGTTCATATAAGGTCAGGAAAATGTAAGGATACCCACTTTTACTTTTACCCTAATTGCCTAGAGAAATTAGGCAAAACAAAAAAGAAAGAAAGAAAAGGCATCCAAGTCAGAAAAGAAAAAGTAAAGGCCTGTTTTCCAGATGATATGATTCTGTTATAATATAGAAAATCCTAAAGACTCCACCAAAAATTGGCAAACTAACAAATGAATTCAGTAAAGTAGACTAAAAATCAATACACAAAATCAGTTTCATCTCTATATATGAATAAAAAAACCTTATGAGAAGAAATTAAGAAAACAAATCTAATTTACAACAATAATATCAAAAAGAATAAAAGACTGAGGAATAAATTTAGCCATGGAAATGAAATATCTGTATAATAAGCCCACAACTTGATGAAAGAAATTGTAGAAGACACATAAATCAAAAGATATCCTGTTTTCATGGATTGAAATAATTAATATTGTCAAAATATCCATGATACCTAAAGCAATCTACAAATTATATGTAACACTTATTGAAATCTCAATGGCATATTTTAGGGAAATAGAAAAACAACCCTAAAATTTGTATGGAACCACAAAAGACCTAGAAAAGCTATAGCAGTCTCAAGCTAGAAGAACAAAACAGGAGACATCATACTTCCTGATGTCAAAATATATTATAAAACTTTCGTAATCAAAATAGTATGGTACTGGCATAAAAACAAACACATATACCAATGGAACAGAAGATATAGCCCAGAAAAGCATATACGGTTTTTTGACAAAAATACTAATTTTTGACAAACATACCAAGAATACACAATGGGGAAAGAATAATCTTTTCAACACATGGTACAGGGAAAACTGAATAAGCCAGTGCTGAAATCGGACAGTAATCCTATGCCATAAGCAAAAATCAACTCAAGTGTGTTAAATATGACCTGAAAGCATTAAAGCCCTAGAAGAAAACCTAGGACTAATTTCCTCAACACTGGTATTGGCAAATATATTTTTTGTATATGATACAAAAAGTGCAGGCAATAAAAGCAAAAATAAACAAAAGTATCAAACTAAAATTTCTCTATGCAGCAAATGANAGCCCTAGAAGAAAACCTAGGACTAATTTCCTCAACACTGGTATTGGCAAATATATTTTTTGTATATGATACAAAAAGTGCAGGCAATAAAAGCAAAAATAAACAAAAGTATCAAACTAAAATTTCTCTATGCAGCAAATGACACAATCAACAAAATTAAGAGGCAACCTAATGCAATGGGAGAAAATATTTGAAAGCCAAACTTTCAATTAGTGATAAATGTCCAAAATATATCTGGAGATCACATACCTCAATTAAAAAAAAAAAAAACTTAAAAAATGGGCAAAGGGCTTGATTTTTCCAAAGACGTAAATGGCCAACAGGTACATGAAAGGATGCTCAACAACCCTAATCACTAAGGGAAATGGAAATAAATAATGAGGTATTCCTGCACACATGTTAAGATGCCAATTTTAAAAAAAATCAAAAGATAAGTATTGGTGAAGATGTAGAGAAAATGGAGTCCTGTACACTCTTGGTGGAAATGTAAACTGGCACAGCCACTTAAGGAAATAGAATGTTTATTCCTCAAAATAAATTAAAAATAGAACTACTGTATAGTCCAGCAATTATTCTTGTGGGTATATATCCAAAGGAAATGAGAACAGGAGCTTGAAGAGATCCTATAGTCCTATGTTCAACACAGTGTTAATCACAAGATACGGAAGTAACATAAGTGTCCATCAGAAGATTAAGGGGTGAAGAAAATGTGATAGATACACACAACAGAATTTTATTCAGGCTTAAAAGAGAAGGATTTCCCGCCATTTGAGTATAATGGAAGTATCAAGGAAGCCCTAAGTGAAATAAGCCAAATGTAAAAAGACAAATACTGAATGATTTCACTTATATGTAAAGTTTGCAAAGTTTAACTCTTAGAAACACAGTGTACAAGAGTGGTTACTGAGGTCTGGTGGGGAAATGGAGAGACGGACATTGGTCAAAGGCGACAGACATTCAGTTATAAGATTAATAAGTTCTGGAAACCTAATGTATGGTAGTGATTATATACTGTTTTGTATACATGATATTGCTAAGAGGACATAGCTTAAGTGTTCTCACTACACACACACACACACACACACACACACACAAAGGTAACTTGTGAAATAACTGAGGTAATTAATATGCTAATTAACTTGATTGTGGTAATCATTTCACTATGTATTTGTATATCAACATATCACATTGTACACTTTAAAAATATACAATTTTTTATTTTCAATCATGCCTCAAGAAATTTAGGAGAAAAATTTGTTACAGAATACCAGCACTAAACTCAGATCTAGCCTGTAATGTGAGTGACTGATTCAGACACAAATATTTCATCTCTCTGCTTAACTACAAAAGTCTCTATAAATGTTATAAATATTTGCTTATTTTCCATTTCTTCCTTTCATTCTCCTCAGTGTTTTATATAATTTTATAGTTTTACTACATAATTATTTCATATGTTTTGATAGTATGAGTAGACAAAATTACGTATGTTTTCTGACTTACATTATTCCCTCTTTTTCTCTCCCTGGCACCCTCCATAACCTGAAACTACCATCAATAATCCCCCAAACAACTTGATACCTCAATATCCATGATTCTATAGAATGTGACCTAGTGGGAAGAATTGCTGGTAAAATATTTCTTCGTTGTTAATTTTTCTTAGTCATTGAAGAGAAACTTTTTCCTAGCCTGTGTTTTACATGAAAAACAAAGAATTAGCCAATTCATACAAAAGGAGGCTAGGAGAGATTGGTAACTGAGAACATTTCTCATATTATAGAAATTAAATATGCTTTTCTAGAACCTGCTTTCATATAAACCATTTCATTTGAAATCTCCAATTTTTGAGTTGGCTTTAGCTCACGTTGTTACTCTACCCCTTTGGACTTCTGAAGACTCCAATTTTGCCAACTGCACATACATGAGTAATTTTGTAATTATTAGGCAATTCACTGCACTGATCTAGTCCAGAGTGAGGGATAAATACTTGCACATGCCCAATCTCTTAATTAGTGTGTGTTACTGTTAACCTACAATATAGCAAAGTTCACAGGAGGATTATCCTTTAATAGTGATGAAAGTGAAAACAAAGAGAAGGGCTACACAGATACTTTTAAGCCAAAGTGGCACAGACGACGGAGCCTGGTCACATATGAGGGTGCGAGTCCTCAGGGGCTTAATGATCCGTTCTCTCTGAGTCAGAATTGCTTCCTGGGCTCCAGCCCACTTCCCTGGCCCTTGTAGTCGGTACTGGTAAGGTGTGCATGGCCCAAGGAAAATTTCCAGAGCCAGCTTTGGATCCCACAGGAAAAGTGACAACAGGTTGGGTTTCACTGCTATTTCAGAGGCAATTTCATCCATGTAATCCACATACTGAACTCTGCGTGCATCACGGGGACAATTCAGGTACCTGAAACCAGAAGGGGGAACTATCAGAACCTCCATCTCTCCAAGCACAATTACATCTAAACATTGGCTGATGATTTCTCAAAAAAAATGAGATATAAANGGCAATTTCATCCATGTAATCCACATACTGAACTCTGCGTGCATCACGGGGACAATTCAGGTACCTGAAACCAGAAGGGGGAACTATCAGAACCTCCATCTCTCCAAGCACAATTACATCTAAACATTGGCTGATGATTTCTCAAAAAAAATGAGATATAAAATGTATTCTTCTTTTCATTGACTTTGGCCTTAGTGCTTTTTAACAAAATATTCTTGCAGTGTTTTTTCCCAAAAAATCCTTCCAAGGATCTTGGATATTAATAGGTGGGTTTCAGAAGATTTTTGTCTTTTCTTAAATTTTCTTTGCCCACGAATTTAATTCTCAATTAGGATATAATCTCATTTGGTTAAATCAGTGGTGATTAATACACTATGGAATATGCTACAAAAATTGTACATATACATGTGTTATTAATTTCATTTTAAATATTACTGAAATGCAAATCTTCACCTTCCTTCTAAACCAAAGTCACTGGATAACAGATTGTGATTCTTAAAATAAAACCTTTTATTTCTCACAGAAAACATGCTGTGACCTCCACAATGTAGATTCTCAAAACATGCTGTGACCTCCACAATGTAGATTCTCAGTAGATATTTGCTAAATAGAAATAAATTATATCCCCAACACTAGTGGTTGAGAATAATTTTCCTTTAAGAAGATTTGGTGCAACCCACAAGCTCCTAACCAAGCATTAGCATTTTAATTGGATTCTGTAATGATCTCCTATCTCATTTCTTACATTGGTTTTTCTTTTCAACACGTTAAAAGAGTGAAACAATCCTTCATTTCATCATATATTTTCAGACGTTTTACATCTCTAAGGCTACAGCAGGACACAAATTTATAATTATATGTTATATAAAGTGTTCCGTAAACTTAAAATAAAATTCTACAGTTTCCAAGTTGGACCATTCTCTAACCATTTCATTCAGTAAGTCCTCCATATATGATATTTATGTGTAATTAAGAAGAAATTAAAAAGTTGATAATTTGAGATCTCCTCCAGGCAAATAGACTCAGATTCCATCATGAGAAAAATATAAAGAATGCTTGAAATACAAACACCTCCATCTAAACATTTTCTACTGACTTCCATCAAGAAGCAAGTTTCTTACTCTTTTTCAACTTTTGTTCTCTTCTTTCTTATGTCAGCCATCATGCCACTCACTGAAGGTAATTTGTTCAATCCTAGGAAAGAAATTTCAAATGTGAAAAATGGTTTTCTTATTGAAAAGGTTTGGTTTGAGGAAGAAATGTGTGATACTAGGGTCTGTTTGGTGGAAATAGCATAGGAGTGAGAGTGATGGATTCAGGAGATGCTCTGGATTGCCCTACATTCACTGTTCTATCAGGTGCACATGCCTTACACATGCAAAAATACATCTTTAATGACTTCACATCTTGACTGCTGCTGCTGCTAAGTCACCTCAGTCACGTCTGACTCTGTTGTACCCCATAGACAGTAGCCCACCAGGCTCGCCCACTCCTGGGATTCTCCAGGCAAGAACACTGGAGTGGGTTGCCATTTCCTTCTCCAACACATGAAAGTGAAAAGTGAAAGTGAAGCCGCTCAGTCTTGTCCTACTCTTAGCGACCCCATGGACTGCAACCTACCAGGCTCCTCCATTCGTGGGATTTTCCAGGCAAGAGTACTGGAGTGGGGTACCATTGCCTTCTCCACACAATTTGACTGGCAGACCTCAAATCTCACCAAGAAGAATGAACTGAAGGAAGGCACAAAGTAGTGTGTGTGTAGTTCCATAACCAGCCTATTTTTTCTGACTCTTTTAAATAGTGAGCTATACTTGTTCATTTATGCTATCACTTAGCTTTTCAATAGCCACTAATGGTGAGTCAATGACTCCTGGTGGTCTTTATTGGATAGAGATTCCTTCTTGACTTTTCATCTTAAATCATGGAAAACACTTTCCCATAATTATTCATTTTTTAATGAATAATATCCTACATTTCAAGAAGCAGAATCTAGTAGGAACATATGGGAAACATTTTAAAGAAGGAATAAAGAAATGAGCAGAATTATTGCAATGTGATTGACATCATTTCATTAAGGTAGATTTGACTCTGTCTTCAATCTATTCTAAACCTAAAAGTTATGAGGTAAAAAAGAATAATAATTAAAAAATTAGCACCATGGTTAATCTTGATTCATACAATCAACATTCATTGAAGGCAATGCTTAATTGTTAATTCTCACCGCTCTGCACAATGCACCTAATTATTTAATTTTTATAAGTGAGGAAATTATGGAGGTCAAGTAATATGTCAAGACCATGCAGTCAGCATGTGGAGGAACTGGGTTTTAATCAGAGCTCACTGGATTACAAAGCTCTTGCTCTTTTTTTTTTTTTTTTTACAGCATAATGCTTTATTTATTTATTTATTTTTACTTTATTTTACTTTAGGTCTTGCTCTTTTAATTGTGCTGTGGCCCTATTCCAGTTACTCTATGACTCTGCCATAATTTTCATAACTCACAGTTCATAATTATGTGACTCTGTTTGTCCTTTTTATATTTTGAATTTGAGAGATAGGCAAAAAAAAAAAAAAAAAAGCTC
>SJYV01017599.1:3477498-3549951 GCA_006410875.1 Neotragus pygmaeus | reverse complement strand
TCTTTTTATCTTTTTTATTTTTTGAATTGGAAAAAAAAAAAAAAAAAAAAAAAAAAAAGCTCCCTGTAGTTGTGGATGACTCCAGAAATATTCTAGAAAGATTGGAAAGTAGGATAATTGTTATTTCCCATGTGTACTTTAGGTTGAGATCTTTCTTCTCCTGCCCTCATTTCCTATACTGTGTACCTCACTGATGTGCTTTAAAGAATTATTTGTCAATAAGTTGTCATTTGATATCTTTAGGTAGTAGTTTTTTAATCTTCATTTTCATATGGGAATCCTAAAGATTACATAGCCATCAAACACTGAAGTAAAAAATCTCAAGAGGCAGAATTTCAAATACTGTAAAGGTGAGCTTCAGATATGTTTGCAGCAGAAGACTTCTGCAGTGTCTCTGAAAGCGTATTACCTGGATGGTTATCTTCTGTAAATATGAAAAAGGTCATGACATACCCTTGAATACACGTACAGCCCATCGGCTCTGGAGTTCTGATATGGGAATAGTGGCTCCTACTGGCTGGAGGATGCCAATGAAAGCTAGCGTTGGTTTTTCTAGCTCAGGAGGGAAAACAAATTTATACATGGAACGTTGGATATCCAGAACTGTTGAATTATTTTCCAAAAATGGGAAAGAATAAGTGTATCCTGTGGCAAAGATTACAATGTCCACATCCTCTTCTGTGTCATCCTCAAAGATGGCTGATGTTTCTGTGAACTTTGTAACATTTGGTTTCATCAGAACTCTTCCAGAAATTATGTAGTTGGGTAGATCATCACCGAAAGTAGCTTGATGACTCAGAAATCTGAAGAATGAAAATTTGTATGCAGGAAAACTAATATAAGTCTTTTTGGAAAGGAGGTAAGCTAAGAAAATACGTAAAATGATTTTTTAGTCATGTTAAAAATAAAAGACATATATTTTTATTTTACAAAAGATTTTTGCTCAATATTTCTCCTGAATTATTTTCTGAATAAACCTTCTGTATTCATCAGAGTGCCAACAATGTTTATACAGTGCTTACTACATGCAGAGAGAAACTTTTGAAAGGTGACATAAGTTTATAGCAGTGATATATTGATACTTAATTTCCTTAAAACAGTTTTTTTGGGAGGTGAGAGAGATTTTTTTTTTTAAACAACAGGTGAACTATTTAAAATGGAGCAGAAAAATCAGATTGTAGTCTGATTTCCATTATTTTGAGAACCTACATGGCATTTTTGTAAGGTTTACTAACATTATTTAAATTTAGCACTGTTAGTAACTAATAATTTAAAACTGTTTAAAGCAGTTTAACACTCCTTCTACCTTTGACTCTCCACAATTTTTCCTCCAATCAGCAGCCTGAGTGATCCTTTTAAAATGTAAAATTATTCCATAATATATTGCTATTTCATTAAAAATATATTCCAAAGTTATTTCCATGCCCAAGTCCTAAAATTCTCTATGTAATCAGGTGCCTGCCTACCTCTCTGAACTTACTTCCTACCACTTTCCCTCTCCACCTGTACTCTAGCTACACCAGATTCTTTGCTTCTCCTGGAATAAGTCATGCCATTGATGTCTTAGGACTTGGTATTTCTTCTTTCTGGTGTATTATTCTCTCAGATATCTCTCAGGATCTACCCCCTCAACTCCTTCAGATTCTGATTCAAATATTCTTTTATCACATACGCATTCCATAACCACCCCATCTAAAAACAGTTTATCTCCCAAACCCTAATTGTTTCTTCATAGCATATATTATGCTGTGTCATTGTACAATATTTTGAAGACTCTAGGAAGCCCTGCAAGAGGTAGAATTGTGGCACTGTCATCATTCTTCCCCAGTATCCAGAGTAGATTACTATTACTTGATTATAATAGGAGCTAAAAAAATATTCATTAAATTTATCTAGGCTGTGCATATAGGCAATATTATGCATTTCTTCACTTAAACTTCACAATAGATAGGCAGATAGGATTGCATCTTGTCAATACATATATAAAAAGAAAGACAAAATGCATAACTGCTCCAAGGTCATATAGCAGGAAGTCATCAGATTTGTTAAAATTTGTTTTACATTTTAAAACTACATATATATACATATATATATATACATTTTTGTTTTTCACATGCATATAATATCTTTTTATTAATAAAAGACAAAATTGATTTTTAACTCATGATTTTAGTATATTTTAACTGAAATATATTTATATTCTTAATAATTGGGTGAATACATATTTACCACATATTTTTCTTTTATCTTTCCTATAATTTTCAAGCAAAATTTTATTCTATTAATGTCATATTTGTATTAATCATATAGTATCCATATTTGTTCCAAATCTAAATTTTACTCTCTGAAACATCATGGACAGCTCTTATTAGTTTGTATTTGGTGGAATCCACATCACCCTTTCTTCATACCAATATAGAGAGATTTCTATCGTCTTTATGTAGCAGAACTTGAGTCAACCATTATCAGTTTCATTCTCCTTCTCAAAAGATTTTTCTGGTTCTATTATGTATTTCTTGAGGTTCAGTGTCCAGAATATTGCACTTTGCATTTCAAATGCAGACAAATCATATTTTCATAGAAAAGTTCAATAATCATTCCTTATTTATTTCCATCAAACTTTGTAATGAATCTTAGCTTTCTTGAGTTTCAAGTTATGAGAGCTGATAAATCCCTTCTTTTAACTCACATGCTTGCTACCTATATAATAATGAATACACCTGCTGCTCAACCCCTATTATTGTTTCTTAAGGCAGCTTGAGAAGAGGGACATTTGTGGATGCATGCATACATGTACATGTACATGCAAAGGAGAATAACAGAAGTGTCTGTTCAAACTTTGCCGGTCTCCTTCTTCCTAATCCTGATAATCACATACTCCACCACTAAGACTCCGTTATACATCTTAAGGGCTGATGACTCCAAGTCTGCTCTCCACTTTGATTTTCAGAATACTTTATGCTAATGCTTGCCATGTATCTCTGTAGGGATACCTGAAGTATCTCAAACACTGTTTTCTAAAGCTTAAATCATCAAACAGCCTCCTCAGATCTTCCAAATTTCCTATCCTCCTGAATTCCTTACATGAGTAGGAATGTACACTCTCTCCCCAATCATTCAAGCTAGAAACGGGATGTTGGTGTGTAGTTGGCATTTATGTTATTCTCTTTTATGTTATTCTGACATCATAAAAATATTGCTGTCAAGGGAGACAAAAATCTTGCTGTCTTTCTTGGCTAACCTGTTTTAAAGATAGCAAATGGCTCTGCTAAGAGCACTTCTTTCTTGTGCAAAACATCCAATCCCAAATCTGTAGCTCCAACCAATTCTTAGCTCCAATCAACTACTTACCTAACTCTCATGCCCCAGGGTAATATTTCCCTTGCCCTTAATTATCCCAGGGCTCAGTCAGTTCAGTCACTGACTCGTATCTGACTCTTTGGGACCCCATGAATTGCAGCATGCCAGGCCTCCCTATCCATCACCAACGCCTGGAGTTCACTCAAACTCATGTCCATCAAGTCGGTGATGTCATCCAGTCATCTCATCCTCTGTTGTCCCCTTCTCCTCCTGCCCCCAATACCTCCCAGCATCAGAGCAACTCTTCGCATGAGGTGGCCAAAATACTGGAGTTTCAGCTTTAGCACCATTCCTTCCAAAGAACANCTGTCCCTGGGATTCTCCAGGCAAGAACACTGGTGTGGGTTGCCATTTCCTTCTCCAATGCATGAAAGTGAAAAGTGAAAGTGAAGTTGCTCAGTGGTGTCCGACTCTCAGCAACCCCATGAACTGCAGCCTACCAGGTTCCTCTGTCCATGGGATTTTCCAGGCAAGAGTTCTGGAGTGGGGTGCCATTGCCACACTACTATATGTAAAACAGATAACTAATAAGAACCTGCTGTATAGCATAGGGAACTCTATTCAATACTTTGTAAAGGTTATATGGGAAAAGACTCGAAAAGAGTGGATATATGTATATGTGTAACTGATTCACATGGCTGTGTACTGAAACTAACAGAACACTATAAATCAACTATATGTCAATAAATTTTTTTAAAAAAATTAAGTTTAAACTTTAGTGTTCTAGATACCTGATGTGACTTATTGCCTGGATGATCTTGGGCAAGTCACTTAATTTCAGTAATCTCCAATTTCAATCTCTGTAAACTCAAATAATACTTATACATTACTGTGCATTTCTACATTGATTAGGGGGTTTTTTGGTGATAAGTGAGTGAAATTTAACCTGGTAACTATTAAAATGTTATTGCAAGGGTACAAAATCTCACGGATTCAGAGAAAAAAATCTGAAGAACTCCACATGGGAAAGGACAGGTCTCAGAGCAGCTCATCAGATCGAGGTTGCAAAAATTATAACAAGTCTTTTCAGGAGAGTGCCACCCAGATGAATATGATAAAAATGGTTTCAAGTCTTCTTGAGTCATTCTATTCAAGATTCAAGTTGGAGAAAGAGCATCTTAGTAGGTCTATCATGATATATTTGTCCAATCCTTTGCCAGAAGATAAAGTACCTAGAATGGCTGCCCTGCTGCTGCTGCTGCTGCTGCTAAGTCGCTTCAGTCGTGTCCAACTCTGTGCGACCCCACAGACGGCAGCCCATTGGGCTCCGTCATCCCTGGGATTCTCCAGGCAAGAACACTGGAGTGGGGGACTGTAAACCCAAGTTGAAATCATGCAATGGTTGCCCCATGTGGATAGAGTAGGGGATATGGATGCCTGCAGACAAAAACAAAACCAGCAATTCCCTCCATGTAAACTCATATGGTTGCTGTTAATACCAAATGCATATAAAATGCCTAACAGAACTCCAACTCATGATAGTTGCTAAATCATTTTAGTACAACTATTATTTACACTGCATGTATGTCTTAAGGGGTGTGTGTGTGTGTGTTTGCAGTCATTATAAAACCAGTGAAAGAAGATACATTAAAATTTTGGTATAGTATATTCACAGTGATTATTAATTTTTAAAATTTCCTCTCTTACCAAAATGAACTAATATTACTTTTTTACAAATAAAACTAAAAATGCTAAAAGTGAAAGATGAGATCAGGATGAGGTTTTTAAGCTCTAAATTGGCCTCTAAGTGGATGGATATGTGATAAAAGGAGAAAAACCCTAACTAGGTACCTTAAAAAGAACTGTAGATGACTCTACTGATAGAGGTATCTGTGCCTTGCCCATATAAGTTATGGAGTGAAAAAATAGAGGAGTCTAAGATTTTCCCTGCTGATATGTAGATAACACTGAATGGGTGAGGGTGGACACTAGATAGAAGAAAACCCTGGCCCGGACAGGCACAGATCTAGACATTCAGAAAGAACAGCCATTCTAGGAGAGTGGCCATATCAGCAGCAAACAACCCAGTGGACCTCCCCAGGAAAGCATTCATTCCTGAAGCAAATTATTGGGCCCCTACACACAAGATCCTACATCCAATCAGCATCTAGATCTATAATCAGCTGAATGCAGCAGGAGACATTTCTAGATTGTGACAATTTGTAGAATCTGGGAGATACTTTGGAATAAGAGTGTCCACACCCTGGGAAAGGGGGTTTACAAGCCCTAGGNCTGCCCTGCTGCTGCTGCTGCTGCTGCTAAGTCGCTTCAGTCGTGTCCAACTCTGTGCGACCCCACAGACGGCAGCCCATTGGGCTCCGTCATCCCTGGGATTCTCCAGGCAAGAACACTGGAGTGGGGGACTGTAAACCCAAGTTGAAATCATGCAATGGTTGCCCCATGTGGATAGAGTAGGGGATATGGATGCCTGCAGACAAAAACAAAACCAGCAATTCCCTCCATGTAAACTCATATGGTTGCTGTTAATACCAAATGCATATAAAATGCCTAACAGAACTCCAACTCATGATAGTTGCTAAATCATTTTAGTACAACTATTATTTACACTGCATGTATGTCTTAAGGGGTGTGTGTGTGTGTGTTTGCAGTCATTATAAAACCAGTGAAAGAAGATACATTAAAATTTTGGTATAGTTTATTCACAGTGATTATTAATTTTTAAAATTTCCTCTCTTACCAAAATGAACTAATATTACTTTTTTACAAATAAAACTAAAAATTCTAAAAGTGAAAGATGAGATCAGGATGAGGTTTTTAAGCTCTAAATTGGCCTCTAAGTGGATGGATATGTGATAAAAGGAGAAAAACCCTAACTAGGTACCTTAAAAAGAACTGTAGATGACTCTACTGATAGAGGTATCTGTGCCTTGCCCATATAAGTTATGGAGTGAAAAAACAGAGGAGTCTAAGATTTTCCCTGCTGATATGTAGATAACACTGAATGGGTGAGGGTGGACACTAGATAGAAGAAAACCCTGGCCCGGACAGGCACAGATCTAGACATTCAGAAAGAACAGCCATTCTAGGAGAGTGGCCATATCAGCAGCAAACAACCCAGTGGACCTCCCCAGGAAAGCATTCATTCCTGAAGCAAATTATTGGGCCCCTACACACAAGATCCTACATCCAATCAGCATCTAGATCCATAATCAGCTGAATGCAGCAGGAGACATTTCTAGATTGTGACAATTTGTAGAATCTGGGAGATACTTTGGAATAAGAGTGTCCACACCCTGGGAAAGGGGGTTTACAAGCCCTAGGCAGACTCCCAGGGAAGAGAAACGATGATGAAAATCTACATTTTAAAACAACATCTTGTTCTTAGGCCTGTGATCAGAGTTGGTGCAAGTGCCTAGCTCTATTAAATACTGTACTGGCTTTCGGAAAGCAAGACCACAAGACCAACCCCAAACACTAACCACAAGTGAGCTTTAGCTTTTTGATGAGACAATCTTGGACGGAATTGACTTGAGCACTCAGTAGGAGTCATTCCCACAGGTATTTTCAGACCTGGTGACTATTGAGAAAGAAACTGGAGAAAATGGATCAGGGATGAGGACTACTTCCCACTGGGTATAAAAGGAAATACTTCACCTTGGCCACGAAAATAATGATCATTTGGAGGCTTACATGATACTGAAAATATTGCTTCTGGAGCTTTTCATAGACTTAAGAGATTTTATATCACTTAATAAAACTGCTTTTAAGTGCATTTTATTTCAGTATTTAAAATCAATATGATTACTAACCTGTTGAGCTACCCCAAAAGAGATTATTCTAAGATTTCAGTGATGAAGTTCATGTTCGTGTTCAAATCAAGAGTGAAGGCGTCTCTGTCACTGATGAATATACAGATACAATACAAAAGATTTTAAATTTACATTATAAGAAAACAAATTGCAAGAAGTGATTCTGAGATGAAGATTAACATTCAGGAGGTTTGTTAAGAAGTGCTCTTGAAAGTCTTTCCTGGTAGTCCATTGGGTAAGAATCTGCCTGCAGGGGACAGGGGTTTGATACCTAGTCCAGGAACATTGGGGCAACTAAGCCCATACAGTATAACTACTTAGTCTGTGTGTTCTANATTCAGGAGGTTTGTTAAGAAGTGCTCTTGAAAGTCTTTCCTGGTAGTCCATTGGGTAAGAATCTGCCTGCAGGGGACAGGGGTTTGATACCTAGTCCAGGAACATTGGGGCAACTAAGCCCATACAGTATAACTACTTAGTCTGTGTGTTCTAAAGCCTGCACTCTGCATCGAGAGAAGCTACCACAATGAGAAACCCATGTACCACAACTAGAGAATAGCCTCTGCTCTCTGCAACTGGAGAAAGTCCATGCACAACAACAAAGAGCCCATGAGCTGCAATACTACCCAGCACAGGCAATAGATAAATTAACTTATTACTTTAAAAAAGAAGTACTCTTGGGAATAACAGCTGTGGAAGGGAAGGAAAGGAAGCAGAAGTGAGTAGAGGGAGAAAGAAGCCTGAAATGGAGTCCTATTGATAGTCCCAATCAACCCCTGTGGAGCTCTGAAGCTGGGATGATGCTTCTGAATTTTCTGAGTTTGAATGAAAGGGGTTTAATCCGTATGCCTCCATAGTTCTTGGATGTGGGCTATCCTGGAAAGGTGGCATGGCAGCCTAGGCAGTTTACAATGGCTGATGGCTGTCTGTGAACAGCTCTCCCCCAAGTTGGCATCTGGGCATCACATCACAGAATCCTCTGAACAGCAGTCAGGCCCACAATCATATAGATGGAGGCGGTGGTGCCATCACTCAGAATGGTAAAGCCTGGTTCAGAAAAACCTGGACAAGTTGCCCCAACTGGAGCAATAGTATCATAACCACAAAGTTAAAATGGTCCCAGAGAAAGAAAGCTGGCATCCTTCATTCTTGCACTGAGAAGGCACCAAAATGGAAAGAGAGTATAGAAACAGTTATAATTTCATATAGAGATTGGTGTCAAATAAGTAAATAAATACTGCCTTGGAGAATTTAAAACTGGGGTGCCTGGGGAAATAAAAGTTATAAAAGATAAATCACAATGTGGGATGATATTATCAATTGTATTTTAAACTGATGAGAACGAATGATCAATTTGTCACTTACCGAGTGAAAATGAATATCACCATTTATTTACTAAGCATATTTAAATACACTCCAAAGCTAAGTCAAATAAAGCTGAACCTGATTATTTTATCTTGCCCTAAGGTGGCACAGTGGTAAAGAATCTGCTTTTAATGCAGGAGACATGGGTTCAGTCCCTGGGCTGGGACGATCCCCTGGAGGAGGAAATGACAACCCACTCCAGTATTCTTGCCTGGAGAATTCCATGGACAGAAAAGCCTGGCAGGCTACTGTCCATAGAGCCACAAAGACTCAGACATGATTGAGCAACTGACACACACACGGAACAAAGATGAGAAAAAAATTTAATGGCAAGGTATATATTTCAAAAACTACGTTTCAAAAACCTAAAAGCAATAGGTAACAAAAATAAATGTTTAGTAAAATGTATTGATAATAATGTAACCAACCTAAAGCATCACTTTAAACATACAAACTGTCTGCTTTCCGGCTCAGGTTCCCTAAGTGAACCACAAGATATGTCATCATTTCACACTCTGTTAGAAGAGCTGATCCCCACTCTGTTGGGGATCATACTGTTGGTGACCTGTTTCTTCTATACTGTTGGTGACCTGTTTCTTCTATACAAAAATCCTTCTAATCCATGTAAGCAGATTTTTAAAATAAAATCTAAACGGACACACAGTAGCTAATCACTTAATCCACAGATGTTTGTCTCTAAAAAGCAAGCAAAAATCTAACTTTACAGTATAACTATCCAAGGTACCTCCTATTGCCTTCAAGGGTATTAAAGATTAATATTTTAAAAATAAGTTCTTTAGTTAACACCACAAAAATGGAAAGTGAATAAAATCACATTCACGAGACAAGGTTCACAGAAATAATAAAAGTATGGTTTCTAAGGATGACAGGGATCACTGTGTTAGAAATACTGCTTATATCTTTTTATAGCTTGAAAAACCTATATTTGAAACCATTATGCCTAAACATGGTACTCTGAAACCTCCACATGTATATCAATTGAAAATAAGGAAAGTGATTTTTGCCTGAGGAGACATACCTGTTCACTCTCCATGTGTTAAATACTGTGACTTAAAATACCAAAATGCTAGAAAGAAGAAATTTATCTGGAAATTAAGGACAAAAGAAGAGGGTGGGCTATCTAATCAAGAGCCATAACAAGTCAGGCTGTAAAAATAAGGACAGAAAGGCCGGGAAAGACATGTGATGGCTTTGTTAATATGAGCAACTATAGGAAATACCTAGAAGTCCAATTAAGGTTAATAAAATTTTTGAAATGATTTAACCAAATAAATAAATACTCTGTACTGTGACTTGGAAATATTTTCCAGATTGCCTAAAAATAAAACAAAACAAACATAAATTTAAAAACTGATCAGGGCTTATTCTTATACAGTAAAGAAAAGCTACACATTTCATTAAAGTACGGGGCTTCATGCTTGAATAGTGTTTAGTATGAACATGATTGGTAACCAAGAAGAGACCTAGTCCTGAGGCTATAAAGACCTACAATAGCAACAATAGTAATAGCAGCTAAAATTTATGGCATAGTTATTAGGTGCTAAGCACTATTCAAAGTGCTTCATCTCTGCCAATTCATTTATTAATATCTTTAACAAACTGACAAGGTAGGTAACACTTTTAGTCTTTTGCAGATGAAGAAACTGATCATGAATAAGCTGCATACTTCAGAAAAATCTCTTTCCAAATGTGAAAAGGAGACTTCTAGGGGATATCAACACCGTTTTTTAACCTT
Source organism: Neotragus pygmaeus (assembly GCA_006410875.1). Classification (NCBI taxonomy): domain Eukaryota; kingdom Metazoa; phylum Chordata; class Mammalia; order Artiodactyla; family Bovidae; genus Neotragus; species Neotragus pygmaeus. Next base: position 3,539,703 of record SJYV01017599.1, on the reverse strand, counting down.
TATTATAGTATAATTGATATACAAACATTTATATACATTTAACATATGCATATTGATCAGTTTGAATATCTGCATATACCCATCATGCTATCAACGCAATCAAGGTTCTAAACCTAGCCACCATCTCCAAAAATTTCCTTGTGTTCTTTGATGTTTGTGTGTGATTTGTGGTAAGAACTGATTTTTTTTTTTTTTAAGATAACCATTACAGAATAAAATATAGCACATACAGTTCTTCAGTCATTATTGTTTTTGTATTGTCCCTTGCTACTGAAATATGTCTTCAGGCAGTCAAGATTCTTTTTGTTAAACACTTTGAAGCAAGTGAAGCCATCATATCCAGATGAGTGTAATTGTTGCTTTTAGAGAGTCTGCTGACTGAGGGCTAGTGACTATACACGTGACTGAGAGACCTTGAATGGATCAAGCTTTTGACATTTTTTATCTGAAGATGAGTCTGACTTATTATTTCAAATACAATTTTTCTTACAAACATCACATCATTTTTCTTAGCGATAATTAACTGGGCTATTTGGTCTGAATAACTGGTCTACTATTGGCGGTGTATTTTTTATGTTCAAATTGTTTTTATTGATTATAGTCATCATGTTCATTCTCTCTGTAAGTAATTTCAATAGTAATCAAAATAATTACCCTTTCTCCTTAAATCATCAAATAATAAGAATGATTATTCTTATTAGGTTGAATGTCTTCCCATTCAACCTACAATCCTTACATAACCTGGCTGGCTTCCCTGGTAGCTCAGATGATAAAGAATCTGCCTGCAATGTGGGAGACCCACGTTTGATCTCTGGGTTGGGAAGACCCCCTGGAGAAGGAAATGGCAACCCACTCCAGTATTCTTGCCTGGAAAATCCCGTGGACAGAGGAGCCTGGCGGGCTACAGTCCATTGGGTGGCAAAGAGTCAGACACGACTGAGCAACTACACACACTTACATAACCACCTATAATCATCACATTTGGGAAATTTAACATTAATACAATATTACTATTCAACCATGTGTGCTCGATTGCTCTCTGCGACCCCATTGACAGTAACCCACCAGGTTCCTCTGTCCATGTAACTTTCCAGGCAAGAATACTGGTGTAGGTTGCCATTTCCTCCTCCAGGGGATCTTCCCCATCCAGGGATAGAACCCACAGATCCTGAGGCTCCTGCATTGGTAGGTGGATTCTGCCACCCAAGAAGTTATTCAACCTACAATCCTTCTTTAAATTTACCTCCTGCTGCTGCTGCTGCTGCTAAATTGCTTCAGTCGTGTCCAACTCTGTGCGACCCCATAGACGGCAGCCCACCAGGCTCCCCTATCCCTGGGATTCTCCAGGCAAGAACACTGGAGTGGGTTGCCATTTCCTTCTCCAATGCATGAAAGTGAAAAGTGAAAGTGAAGTCGCTCAGTTGTCCTTAATTATTTTTCTCCCTCTGGAATCCTCATTGACCCCAGGGACTGTAGCCCATGAGGCTCCTCTGTCCACGGGATTTCCTAGACAAGAATACAGGAGTGGGTTGTCATTTCCTCCTCCAAGAGATCTTCCCCACCCAGGAACTGAATCCACGTCTCCTGCATCTCCAAGTTGCTTTGGTCTCCTTTAATCTAGGTCAGTACCCTAGCCTGTGTGCATGTGTATGTGTGTGATTTCATGACAACAACATTTTTGAATGGCCCAGTCTGGTAACATTTGTCAGGTTGTCTCTTCATGACAAGATTTGGTTTAACCATTTTTAGCAGAGATTATATATGAACTCAGTGAGTATGTCACATTGGCAGGAATGTGACATTGGATTGTCTGATTATGGGAGAAGTTAAATTTTGTAATTTAGGTAGTATCCACCAGATTTCTCCATTGTAAAGATTTTTTCCCATTGTAATTACTTAGTAACGTAACACTGTGTGACTATATGGTTCCCCAAAAGTTTGTCACCCAGTGCTTTGAGCATCTGTTACTAGTTATTGCCTGAACTGGTTACTATCGTGGTGGTCACAAGATGGTGCTTTTCCATTTCCATCATTTGTTTACATCTGTTAGCTGACAATTTTGTCAAAAATGACATTTCCTCTAATCTCCACACCCACTTTTAACTTTTTAAAGTATAAATATGGACTCATAAATGTGTTTTCATTCAATATGACACAATTCTAGTCACTATTTTTTAGTCGTCAAACTGTCCCAAGTTCAGCCAGGAGGAGGCCCTTCAAGTTGGCTTCTGTGTCCTTTCTGCGTATCTCTTCTGCTTTTATGCACTTCTCTACACAAGAAGTTCCAAGTTCCCTTTGTACTTTCCTGCTCCTACCTTAACATCAGTCATTTCTCACAGAAACCCTGGCTCCATTTTATGGGGAATGGTATTTAGTATGGCTGAATTTCTGTGACCAAAGTGGGTTACATTTCTTAATTATAATTTTGGGTTTTTTTGACATTTAATTTTTCTGTGTTGAAATAATACATCCCTGTAAAAACTAAAATATGGAGCATAATAGTCATTTATATGTCAGGGTGAAAGTATTTATCAGCTTGTATATTTTCTGAGATTGGAAGCAGAGAGAATGAGGACACTGGACAATGTGAAGGGAGGAGGTTGAGGGCAGTGGAGAGGTGAAACAGGTTCATGGATAGAAAGAAAGCTAATATCAATTACTTCTATTCTGAGAACCTTTGTGTAAACTATTTAAATTAATCCTTACAATAATCCTTATTTTTACAAAAGAGGAAGTAACTTCCTCAAAGTTGTAATATGTATAGCAGATAGTCTAGAACTAAAAACCCTTTTTGCTTGGCCGGAAAAGCCTCATCTGTGTCTTCTATTATCCTAAGTTGTTCCCCAAGGCAAGCAAGGAGGTTGATGAGCTAAAAAGACAAGTTTTGCTTACTTAAGGTTTGAAGCAGAGTAACCTATGGTCCAGCTGCTTATCCTGTTTCACTTGAAGTGGTTTGTTGTGACTTACATGCATAGCTACTCTCAAAATACTGTCCTTCAGTTGAGAATAAGGTTCAAATGTTTTTCCAGTGTTCAGGAAGTCTGTGGGAAACAATTCAATTTCATTTGCTTTCATTGTTAATTCAAAAAGAACAGATAGGCATCTCAAATTGAATGTTTCTCAGTTGGATTATTTATTACAAGTCCTGCCTGTTGCCAGAAGTGTGTCTAGTGGTGGGAAAGCTTGTTGAAGGCTTGTAAGAGAGAACTGAGGCAAGCTACCTGAAAAACAAGGTTGAGAACAAAGCCCACAGAACAAGCTTGTCTCCCCTTCTTATTAATACATTGGTCAATTGTGCACTTAAAGTTTATTAACAGAGTAGATAGATGTTTAGTGTTAACACACAAAAAGTCCTTCTTAAAAGATAAGATTGAAGAAAAAGAAAGAAAGGTGCAAAGGAAAGAAGGGAATAAGGGAGGAAAATAACAAACAGGAGAACTGTCAAATTCACAAATATATGGAAATTAACCAACATACTAACCGATGGGTCAAAAATGAAATCACAATAAATTAGAAGATACTGTGAGATGAATGAAAAAGAAAACATAACACACCAAAACTTATGGGATGCAGTTAAAGCAGTTGGTAGTGTTGTAGCCACACATTCAGGGAAACAAACTCACTCAGAAGGACAATGCAGATAGTGGAGTGCAGTTTATTACACCAGCGGGCCCCAGGCAGAGTCCCTTCTTAGCCAAGGACCCAGACCAGTTTTTGGGAAAACCTTATATATACTAAGTGTATGTGCACAAACTCCCTCCCCCAATTCCCTGAAACTAGTCTGAACAAAGGAAAAAGAAAGATACAATCAAAGTTAACCTGTGATTCATATGCCTTAAGCCTAGATAGTGAACAGTGGACAATTATCAATAGGCCTGTGAATAGAATATATGATTCTATTCGGTTACACAGATAATTAGCATATTCTTTTAGGCCAGGAAGAGTCTAGGTAGGAGCCCTGGGCTCTTCCTTCTGGGGCCTGGTTTTTCAGCTGGTATGTCGTTTTCTTAGATACTGGGCATATAGCTCAAAGTCCACGGTCTGGCCCAAGATGGAGTCCTACTTTCAAGATAGAGCCCGTTTTGTTTCCTCTTCCAGTAGAAGAAAATTTGTGGTTCTAAAATGCTTACATTCAAAAGAAAGAAAAACCTTATTATCAATAATCTAAACTTCTAAGAAACTAGTAAAGAAAAATCCAAACTACCAAACTAAATCCAAAGCAAACAGATAGAAAGAATGAAAATTTGAGTAAAATAAATGAAATAGAAAAAAAGATTCCATTTAGGAACAAAATGAATAAAATACTTAGTATAACTAAGGAGGTATAAGACTCATACACTAAAGACACAAAATATTGCTCAAAGAAATTGAAGAAGACCTAAATAAATGGAAGGGCATCCCACATTCATAGATTGGAAGACCTCATATAGTTAAGAGGCAATATTCCTTCCTGGTTCAGATGGTAAAGATCCACCTGGTTCAGGTGGTAAAGAATGCAGGAGACCTAAGTTTGATCCCTGGGTTGGGAAGATCCTCTGGAGAAGGGAATGGCTACCCACTCCAGTATTCTTGTCTGGAGAATTCAATGGAAAGAGGAGCCTGGAAGGTTACAGTCCATGGGGTTGCAAAGCATTGGACATGACTGAGCAACTAACATTCACATTCCTCAAGTTGATGTACAGATTCAGTGTAATCTCTATCAAAATTCCAGCTGCCTTTTTGAAGAATGGACAAGCTGATTATAAAAGGCATATGTAATTACAAAGGATGCCAAATGTCCAAAATCTTGAAAAAGGACAAAATTCTTCATATTTCTCTATTTCAAAACTTACTGCTAAGCTACAGTAACCAAAACACTGTTGTGCTGAAGTAAGGACTGACATATAGATCAATGGGATATAATTCAGAATCCAGAAGTAAACCCAAATATCTATAAGATACCAAGAACATTCAATGGGAGAAAGAATAACCTTTTCAACATACAGTCCTGGGACTGAAGAAAGAAACAGACAGAACGGGCTCCATCTTGAAAGCAGGACTCCATCTTGGGCCAGATTGTGGACTTTGAGCTCTATGCCCAGTATCTATGGAAACGAAATATCAACTAGAAAACCAGGCCCCCAGAAGGAAGAGCCTCTGGGCTCATACCAAGACTCTCCCTGGCCTAAAAGAATACCCTAATTATCTGTGTAACCGAATAGAATCATACTTTCTATTATGCTTATTGGGGTATGACCACAGACCTATTGATAATTGTCCACTGTTAACTACCCACGCTGAAGGCATACGAATCTTGGGTTAACTTTGACTGACTGTATCTTTCTTTCCCTTTGTTCAGACTAGTTTCAGATAATTTGCAGAGGTAGGTTTGAGCACGCACACTTAGAGTATATAGTTCAGTTCAGTCGCTCCGTCGTGTCCGACTCTTTGCGACCCCATGAATCGCAGCATGCCAGGCCTCCCTGTCCATCACCATCTCCCGGAGTTCACTCAAACTCACGTCCATCGAGTCAGTGATGCCATCCAGCCATCTCATCTTCTGTCGTCCCCTTTTCTTCCTGCCCCAATCCCTCCCAGCATCAGAGTTTTATCCAGTGAATCAACTCTTCACAGGAGGTGGCCAAAGTACTGGAGTTTCAGCTTTTGCATCATTCCTTCCAAAGAAATCCCAGGGCTGATCTCCTTTGGAATGGACTGGTTGGATCTCCTAGCAGTCCAAGGGACTCTCAAGAGTCTTCTCCAACACCATGGTTCAAAAGCATCAATTCTTCAGCGCTCAGCTTTCTTCACAGTCCAAATCTCACATCCATACATGACCACAGGAAAAACCATAGCCTTGGCTAGATGGACCTTTGTTGGAAAAGTAATGTCTCTGCTCTTGAATATACTATCTAGGTTGGTCATGACTTTTCTTCCAAGGAGTAAGCGTCTTTTAATTTCATGGTTGCAATCACAATCTGCTGTGATTTTGGTATATATTAGGTTTTCACAAAAACTGGTTGGGGTCCTTGACTAAGAGGAGACTCTACGTTGGACCCACTGCTGTAATAAGCTGCACTCCACTGTCTGCATTGTCCTTCTGAGTGAGTTTGTTTCCTGGAACACGTGGCTATAACAGGACAACTGGATATCCACACAAAAGAATGAACTTAGATATCTACTTCTACCATACACAAAAAAATAATTCAAAATTAATCAAAAGATCTAAGTGTGAGTGCTAAAGTTCTACAACTCTGGGAAAGAAACATAGTTGTAAATCTTCATGACTTTGCCAATAGTTTCTTAAACATGATACCTAAAGCACAAGCAACAAAAGGAAAAAAGTAGATAATTTGGACTTTATAAAAATTTAAAACAGCACTTTTGTTCATCAAAGGACACTATCCTTTAAATAAAGACAACTATAGTATCAGAGAAAATATTTGCATATCATCTATTTGTTGAGACTTGTATGCACAATACATAAATAACTTGCCATACAACAACAAAAAGATCAAACAATCCAATTTAAAAATGGACAAATGATCTGAATAGACATTTTTTCTAAAAAAGAAATTTTAATGGTCAATAAGCCCATATGAAGTTGCTCAAAATAATCAGTCAGTAGGAAAACTCAAATGAAAACCACAATGAGATGCCACTTTACTCCCACTGGGATGGCTGCAAGCAAAACCAAGCCAAAACAAAACAAAGCAGAAAATAGCAAGCATCAATGAGATGTGAAGAAATTAAAGCACTCATACATTGGTAATAATGTAAAATGGTATATCCACAAATGCAGCTTAGTCGTTCCTTAAAAAGTTAATTGTCTCATTAGCATGTGACACAGCAATTCCACTCCTAGGTATGTATCCCACAGAAAAATTGAAAACAGGTGTTTAAATAAAAACTTGTATTCGAATGTTGATACCAACACTATTCACAATAGGCAAAAGGTAGTAATGACCCAGTATCTACCAACAGATGAATGGTTATGCAAAACATGGTATTTGTGTACAATGAAGTGTTATTCAGCCATAAAAAGAAATGAAGTGTCAATTCATATTAATATTTGGATGAACCTTGAAAACATTATGGTAAGTGAAAGAAGGCAGACACAAAAGGCCACATATGCTATGATTATATTCATAAGAAATGTCTGGCACAGGCAAATCCTTAGGAACAGATAGCAGATTAGTGGTTGCCAGGTGCTGAAGGGGGAGGGGAATGACTAGTGACTTCTCAGTGGGCACAGCCTTTCTTTGTAGGCTGATGAGGATATTCTAGAATTAGACAGTGATAATGCTTGAAAACATTGTGAATGTACTAACACCACTGAACTGTACAATTTAAAATGATGAACAGGATGTTGTTACGTGAATTTCATTTCGATTAAGAAAATACAGGAGGAGAGAGGAAGCATTTGATGATTCTTATCTTATTCCCAGTCTTATCCTAGGCATTTTGCATTTGTTTTCTCTTCGATCCAAGTGGGCCATAAATTCACTTGTCTATAAATAGGTCATAACTTAACTGAAGAGAATTTCCCAGTTGGAATTAAAACTTTAGAATTTGCATGATTCCACCTCCTCTGTGAAGTATCCCCTTAACTCTTCTAAGACAAAAAAAAAAAAAAATGTTTACAGATTTTGGAGCATTTTTCCACCTTTTTCCAGCTTCTAATACCTGCACATTTTACCCCTTAGCTTTATTTTTTACTTGTATTTTCTTTTACAATGTGACATGTTCGTTGCCTGGTTTCTGAGCTCCTCAAGATCAGGACTGGTCCTTTGTGTTTACAGATCTGTGCTCAGCATACTGGAGAAGGCAATGGCACCCCACTCCAGTACTCTTGCCTGGAAAATCCCATGGACGGAGGAGCCTGGTGGGCTGCAGTCCATGGGCTGGCGAAGAGTCGGACATGACTGAACAACTTCACTTTCACTTTTCACTTTCATGCATCGGAGAAGGAAATGGCAACCCACTCCAGTGTTCTCGCCTTGAGAATCCCAGGGATGGCAGAGCCTAGTGGGCTGCCGTCTATGGAGTTGCACAGAGTCGGACACAACTGAAGCGATTTAGCAGCAGCAGCAGCTCAGCATATAGTACATGCTCAATGAAGGTTTTCACTAGCCAGCTGGAATCACATATTTGGTTCCTGTAAATACTACATTAATGGCTCCTAAAATAGCCGTGCCTGTTTGACTTGCCTGTGCTACACTCAGCATCCATTTCCCAGAACGAAACTAGGTCACATCTGGGACGCATGAACAGTTTTAAGAAAGTTCGGTCTGAAATTCAAAACCCTTCAGTGTATATCAAATGTAATCAAGCTGATGATGCCAAAAAACTGTAAAGGATTAAAACTTCACTTCATTATTACATTTTTGGTCTTTGCTCTTCTACTTCATTTAATAAGTTTTTATAGCAACAGAACGATTTGCACATGTTAAAAACCAAAACAGGATGAAAATGGCAAAAAGAAAAGCAAAGCATTTCACCTTATGCATCTTTGTCTTTCTGAGTTCTCCCCTCTTCTGTGGTTATTTTGTACAAGGTCTGTCTGTTTGGTTATAAGGACAGCTTTTGGGCAAAAGATCTAAGACATCTTTGCCCTCCTGTAAAAATGTGCATCAACAGAGAAAAAAAAAAAACAACAACCAGATCTCTTTCTATAAAGAGGTCCTGAGGATAAGAGTCTCTCCTGATGGGAGTAACATGTAGGATACTTCAGTAAGGGAAGCACTTGAAATTACGTGCCTTTGTGTTTTCTAGGGACAACAGCAAAATTTGCTGTGTGGGCACAAACCTTTTGTTGTCCCTGTGCTGGAACACTCTTCATGAGTTCTTGTTATGGTCTCTCTTGTTTGTGATTCTTAAAATATCTTTAATTTGAAAAGGAGACAAAGTACTTCCTTTCTGATTGTACCTCCTCAAAAAATTATAAATCATTCCAAAATCGAAAAACGCATGAGCACACTAGGCATTCCATTAATTATGTTTATGTCCATTCACCTCTATCCCACCCCCAGGTACGTGAAATGGCACAAAGAAAATTCACATACTTGCTTTATGCTGCACCATTTCTGCTTGAATTTTTTCTGAAACCTAGAACAATAGTTTACATCTTCATAAATGCTGGCATTTTGTTGTGGGTGTGCAGGTTAAACAGCCTGACTGATCCTGCTTATTCCTCTTTCTTCTGCTGACATTCCATACTGGAGAAAGGAGGTCATCTGATGGAAAGGATCCGAGTCCTGTGCCTCAGCTTCTTGTGTGTGAAGTTTGTTCTCCTTTATCCTTCTCATACCCCTTACTTCAGATTTATCAGCATTTATTGAATATCTGCTATAAATATTGACTGATCTATGGTTGGCCTGTAGTTGGGGCTCAAAAATCAGCTCTATTCAGTCAGGGCCCTGACCAGAAATAGAAAATATGCTCACATTGGGTTCTGGTGAGAATCTAGAAATATGAATGGAGTCGGGGAAACCAATAAGTGATCCCAAGATACCATGTGATAGCAATGTCAAGTAGGTGTCACCTCCTTTGGCCTAAAGAAGGAAGGGGAGGCCACAGTCTTGGAGCCTGGTGAGAGCTGGTGGTCTGGAAAATAGCTGCCCATCAGGAGCTACAGTCATAAAGGGACCAGCTACTATAAGACTCTCAGCAATGAAGAGGTGGGGAGAGGTTTCTCCTTGTTGGTTGAATGGAGTAGGAAGCCTGAGGGCAAAGGGAGCCCAGGCGATGCAGCCTGCAGGGGAGAGAAGTGAGGGGAATGGATCTCAGTGACCAAAGGGAAGACAAAGAATATGCTCACTTCACAGTTTAACTTCAGAATAAATGAGGAAGCAGCATTATTAACCAAAGTTTACAAATGAAGACACTGAGGCAGTCAAGTTTAAATAACTTGCTGAAGGTCACATGGCTACCAAGTGGCAGCCTGTGTGTGTGCATGCTACATCGCTTCAGTTGTGTCCGACTCGGCAACCATATGGACCTTAGGTAGCCTGCCAGACTCCTCTGTCCATGGGATTCTCCAGGCAAGAATGCTGGAGTGGGTTGCCATTTCCTCTTCCAGGACTAAGTGGCAGACCTAAAATTTAAATTCATGCCTTCTAGTGCCACTTCTATTTCTTTATACTAAAATGTTTGTCCTTCTGTCCTTACACTTTACTTACATGACCAGCCTTATATTTTTGACAATGTGAGCCTTGTAAATGATTATGACTTTCATATTTAATTTGGTTGTTAGGAAATTCAGTCAAATATTAAGCCCCCATTGTTAATTGTGCAGGATTTTGTGGCTTGCATATCTCAGTGGCCTTACCTACCTTTTGCCTTGCTTTGTAAAATGTTTTTATATTACATATCTTTTTTGAAGAGGTGAAGGATAAACAAATGTATAAATGAGTAGCTAGTATGTGAATAACCTTGGGGATCTGTGCTTGATTAGCCTTTCCCCTCATACAGACCATCACTGTATAGGGACTGCTAACATTGACCTCTATTTTCAAACACACACATCTGTTAACTTTGTGGTAGAGTTGGCTTCATTATCACAGCCTTTTTCAATAAAGGATTCCTAGCAGCCACTACTCGTCAATTAATACTGACAGTGGAGTTGAAACCTATTTGCTTATGCAGGGTGTAATATGGCCAGTAAATTAACCAATAGTTCTTCAAGACCTCTGATATGGAAATGCCCTATTGAGAGAGTGGCTTTTATGTTTAATTGCAGACATCCCGAGAGCGTTTTATTTAAGCTCACTGTATGCGATGCACGTCATTATAGTCTGACTGCTTCTCATGCTTCAGATACTTGAGTAAAAGGCAATATGTGTAATATATGAGTGCACTCCTTCTTCAAATAACTTTTCTTCTGTAGACTCAAGTATGTGGCATTATTCCAATGATATCTCAAGTGGTTATTTTGAAAAGTTGCTTGCTGTTTTTTGTTTTTTGTTTTTTTTATCATCCTAGATAAAGTCCTCTTTCGCCTTGTTAGCGTTGTTAAAGCTGCCGGGTCACAATAACATTATCTCACATCCTGAAGCGGCACGACAACACTATTCAGAAAGGAGTGGAACTCATTTAAGCAATTTGAGACTTGGATTTCATTCAAGTGCATTTAGTGAAAGTTTCAAAGGACTATTATTATGAAGCCTTACCCGTGAGTTTGTAATGGCACTGGAACAGTATAACAATCAAAATATTACACATAATAGCAGTTTCTTGGTTAGATAGCATCACCAACTCAGTGGTCATGAATTTGAGCAAACTCTGGGAGATAGTGAAGGACAGAGGAGCCTGGCATGCAGCAGTTCACGAGATCGCAAGGAGCTGGACATGACTTAGTGAATGAAAAACAACAAAAGTAGTTTCTTAGAGTTCCATACATACTGGTAGATTTTAATGTGTTTTCACCTATGTTATCTCATAATCTCCAAATGGAGCTTTAACAAGGTTCATACTAATGCACATATTTAACTGTAGGTATAAAAACATATAAACAAAAGGAGTTTAAGTCTGTGGAGAATCTACCCACACTCATTGATCAGAATCATTAATATATTCTTTAATCAAACCATTCACCTTCTACTCTGTTGTGTGAAACAGGTTCACTGACCTGTGAGCTTTGATTATGAGAAATGATTATTCTTTTACCCCAGTGAAAGCCTGAGCACTTTTTCTTCCTCCAAGTCCAGTTTATGAAACTTTGACATTGACACAGATGTGGCTACTTCTGATTCAGTGATAGTCTGTTCTTTGATATGTTTAAGAACTAAAACTAAGAAAATGTTCAGGATTCTGACACCTTCCAATGTAGATTCTTCCTGGTAGTTCTTCTTTCCATGTTCGTACTATTCCTCCGTTTGTTTCAAAGATGAACAATGGATATTTGATGATGTTTTCACATTTAAAAAAATTGCTTTCTCTTGTAACACCTCATTACTTTTTCATATCACCAAGTGTAGTGGATATCAAGGTTCATACTTTACCAATGAAAGATATTAATGCTCTGGCATTCAGAGGTAAATCAGGTATGGGAGAGTCAGCTGAGCCAATGGTGCCATAATCATTGGTGCTCATCATTTACTGTTGATTTTAAAATATCTGTTGTTCATCTCTGTGTGTACCACACAATACCAGACATGGGGAGCAATACACAGATACACACAACACTTTGGGACATGTCCTCCAAGCCCCAGGAGTAACTTACTTGTAAGGGAAGACCTCCAGGTCTTTCCAAGTGTTGCTTTTTCTGCCTAGAAGTTTCTTCCTAACTCTTCTTCACTCTTCTTCATTTCTCTAAAATTCATGAATTGAGTAGTAGGTCTGTATTTCCTACTGTATTCCTGTCACTAGTGCTCTGTGCATGGTAAATGCTCCATCAGTATTTGCTGACTTAATAGGGCATATCTTGTCTCATCTGCCCCTGAAGTAACTTCACTTCCTTGTTGCCCTCTTGTAACTACAGCTCACATTTCTCTTGCTTTGGAGTCCTACTGCCATTTCTGCTTCTGATTTTGAAATAAACTCCAGAAAACAGGTGATACAGAAGATCTCAAAAGTCTTTTTCTGTGACAGTTTGTCATGTTACTTGGCTTGGGCCCACTGTCAGGCCAGAAGAAGTGATCAGGACAATACTAAGAACTCAACACAAAACCTGGGGGTTTCTGCCGAGGCACTGTGAGAATCCGGAACAGTTGGGGTCCAGCCAGGATTGCCAAAGTGGACACTAAGCAAAAGTGACTGAGCAAAGTGACTGTGTGCTCCTGGGTTATCGCCAATGCACCTTCCCTGCAGGAGATAAGCTGAGTCTGAAAGACTGAGAGGAGTTGGGGTGATTAGAAATTGTAAAGAGGTTTATTGATGTCAAAATGTCTCAAAAAAATCCAAGGCGGGTCTATGGTAGCGATGCAAGGAGATGAAATGACACGAAACATTTGGGAGTTGATTAAAGAGAAACTCATTTTTCCCTATGTGGAACTGGACCTGCACAGCTAAGATTCAGGCATAGAGAATCGCAATGCCACCAATGACCAGGTCACCAAGGACACTGCAGAAGCTATAAAGAAGTACAACACTGGTGTCGTGCGCCACCATCACCCCTGATGAGAAGAGAGCAGAGGAGTTCAAGTTGAAACAAATGTGGAAATCTCCAAATGGCACCATCTGAAATATCCTGGTTGGCACTGTCTTCAGGGAAGCTATTATCTGGAAAAATATACCCCAGCTTGTGAGTGGATGGGTAAAACCCATTATCATAGGTCGTCATGCTTATGGGGATCAACATAGAGCAACCGATTTTGTTGTGCTGGGGCCTGGAAAAGTAAAAATATCCTACATGCCAAGCGATGGATCCCCCAAAATGGTATACCTAGTACATAATTTCACAGAGAGTGGTGGTGCTGCTATGGGGATGTACAATCAAGATAAGTCAATCAAAGATTTTGCACACAGTTCTTTTCAGAATTGGCCTTTGTATCTGAGCACCAAAAACACTATTCTGAAGAAATACAATGGACATTTTAAAGACATATTTCAGGAGATATATGACAAGCAATACAAATCTGAATTTGAAGCTCAGAATATCTGGTATGAGCACAGGCTCATTGATGACATGGTGGCCCAAACTATGAAATTGGAGGGGGGCTTCATTTGGGCCTGTAAGAACTCTGATGGGGACGTGCAGTCGGACTCCATGGCCCAAGGTTATGGCTCTCTTGGCATGATGACTAGTGTGCTGGTTTGTCCAAATGGCAAGACAGTAGAAGCAGAGGCTGCCCAAGGGACTGTAACCCATCACTACCGAATGTACCAGAAAGGACAGGAGACATCCACCAATCCCATCGCTCCCATTTTTGCCTGGACCAGAGACTTAGCCCACAGAGCTAAGCTTGATAACAAAGAGCTCAGCTTTTTTGCAAAGGCTTTGGAAGAAATCTGTACTGAGATCACTGAGGCTGGCTTCATGACCAAGGACTTAGCTGCATGTATTAAAGGTTTACCCAACGTGCAACATTCTGACTACTTGCATACTTCTGAGTTCATGGATAAACTCGGACAGAACCTGCAGTTAAAACTAGCCCAGGCCAAACTTTTAGGTCATTTCTTGTCTTTGGAGGAGGTTTTTTTTTTTTTTNAGTTCTGTGGGGCATTGGATAGAAGTCTGTTCACAGGAAAGGCTTTACATAAATAAAATGAGAGCACAACAAAATCATACAGGTATCCCTCATATGACTGCATTTCATAGATATGGCCTTGCTGAAATCCAAAACAAACTGGAAAGATAAGACTGTGGCATGGACCACAGTGATACGGCTTCCTGGGGTTGCGTGCCAGCAGAAACAAGCTTATAGGAGAGGGGGGACAGAGAGCTGAGGCAGTTGGGGGTGGTTCCCACTTCACACAGGCATACACTTCTATGTGAACCAGGATGCACCTCCCTCCCTATTTAAAGCCCTTCAATGATAGCCCATTGCATTCATGACAAAACCTGAAATTCTCATCATGGCCTTCGAGACCATACATGATTCAGCCTCTGCCCATTTACAGTTACATTTCCCTTGGATTTCTTTGCTCTCACCATGATGGATCCCTTCCACTTTTGCAAATGCAAGAGCTCTTCCTATACAGTATTTCTTCAGAGGCTGCTCCTTCTGCCTGAAATGCTCTCTCCTTGCCTATTTTGTCTGGCTAATTCTTGTTCTTTTATAAGATTTTGGCTTATGTATTCTTGCTACAAAGAAAATCACACTGGCCACTGCCTTGCCTCATTTATAGTCAATGACACCCGTGACTCCTTTAAATAGAATGTGGCATTTTTCTTCATAGCTTATGTGTAACAACCTATTTGTGCTTTCATTTACTTTAATTCTTCTTATGTGTATATGCATAGAGTAGTATACATACATACATATATTATCTAGCACCAAGAGAACCTAGAACCACATCTAGCACCCACATCTTGGTTTCTAACATCTTTCTCAACATAAGGAGTAAGGGATCCTTGGACAAATGATGATTCTAGGGGCAGAGAGAATGTATATGAGCCTAGAGTAGCATCTCATAGTGACAGAAAGCAATGAAGTGTCTTTTAAAATGGTGATATGTGAAAAGGATGTAGCAGTCAACCTCAAAGAGCTCCCAATGGCCAAACAGTTTTGCAACAGAATATTGATAAATAGCAGTAATGATAGTATTGAATTATAATTAAAAGAGTAAAACAAACATCTATGAAGCCATACTCATATATGTGATCAAATAAATAAATAATTGAAGGATAAGAGACAAATGTTTCTTACAGAAGAACTGCAAATAATAAGGGAAGTTACTCTCCCACACTGGGAGATAAAACTTAATTCCTCTCACCCTGAGTGTAGGCTACACTTAGTCAGTCCCCTTCTAACTAACAGAATATGAAAATAGTTACTATAAAAATTGTAACTTTACAGTAGAGAAATATGACATATACCACCTTCACTAAATGATCAAGGTTAACATCACTGGTGATAAATCATGTTTATAACATGTATTCTTGACGTGATGTGAGAAGGGCACTGCACCTTTAAATTATTCATCCAAAAAGTCCATAACTCCAGTCTATTGTGAGAAAACATCAGACAAACCCAAACTAAGGGATTTCATACAAGCTACCTAATCTTTAATTTTCATGAGTCTCAAGTCTCATAAAAAAAAAAAAGAAACCTGAGAAACTGGCGCAGATTAGAGGAGAGTAGGAAGACATTGTTGACTAAATGCAATATTTTGTCCTATGTGGAATCCTGGAACAAAAATATTGGTGGAAAACCTGGTGAAGTCTATTAAAATCTGTAGCTGTTAGGAGTATTGCATCAATGTTAATGCTCGGTGATAAACATTCTATGGTTATGTTAGATGTTAACATTAGGGTGGATGGGTGAAGCATATACTGGTACTCTCTGCACTATTTGCAACTGTTCTGTAAAACTATTTCAAAATGAGAAGCTAAAAATAGCTTCTTCCACAGAACTCCATCAGCAGGAATCATCTCGGCAGTATATCCATTCCTAGAAGAGAATGCTGTTATCCAGATATGCTGGATAAGACTTTGGTTTCCAGAGCCTGGGTGTATATTTAATTCCTGTCCTGGCCTCTTATGAGCTATGTTATGAACAAGTTTCTTAAGCAGTCCATGTTTCAATGTTCTCATCTGTAAAACAGAAGATAGGTGGCTATGAGAATGGCAGGGTATGTATAAAACACAAACAACAGTGGAGGGTTAGTTATCATTGATTTAATTCCCATTCAATATATCATTGTTGAATGATCGAAGAATGAATGATCCAAGGTTTTTGCTAAGAGGGTGTTGCAATTCAATTAAAGTCAGAGAGAGTTTGGAGAAGAAGCTGAGGGCACAAAGTGGAGGCTCTATGAGGCACAGTGGAGGGGCTGGCATAAAGATGGCACAAGGATAAGAATAAATTGTGGGGGTGGGGCAGTGAAACAAGGAGAAATACTTATCTGGAAGTGTGTCTGAGCGCCCTGAATTCTGATTAACAGTGAGGAGCGAGTAGTCTAAGCATGCTGCCTTAGGTAGATTCTTCACTTGAACCCCACTCTGCTCTGAATTTGCAGGAGGCTGTCCCCTGCAGGCTGCATTTCTCAGCCTTCCATTTCTGCTGGTTTCCAGCTCAATATGGTCAACTGGGCTTCCCAGGTAGCTCTGTTGGTAAAGAATCTGCCTGCAATGCAGGAGACCCCAGTTCAATTTTTGGGTCCAGAAGATTCACTGGAGAAGGGATAGGCTACCCGCTCCAGTATTCTTGGGCTTCGCTTGTATTCTTCGGCTTCCCTTGTGGTTCAGCTGGTAAAGAATCCACCTGCAAAGCGGGAAACTTGGGTTCAATCCCTGTGTTGGGAAGATGCCTTGGAGAGGGAAAGGCTACCCACTCCAGTATTCTGGCCTGGAGAATTCCATGGACTGTACTGGACTGTATCAGCCATGGGAGTCTCAAAGAGTCGGAAACGACTGAGTCACTTTCACAGTCAATGGGAGGCAATGTTGAGACGCTGCAGAGTGAGAGACTGGAGTCCCTGGCTGGGGCAATGACTCCAGCAGCAGTGACATTTCGCCCATGAACAGTCCTGCCATGGCCTCAGATTTTGCCCAGGGCCAGTCATGTCACCACCTCCTCTGTCCCTGTAACTTAAGAGTCGTAATGGTCTCCTTCTGTGAGTGTTCCCACAGAGTACCTCCTTCTGGGAGTTGCTCTCTGGGTTGCCTCCCTGTCCTCTATTTGGCTCTCAGTCCCTCCATTACCCGTGTAACTTATGCCCAGTTTTGAAACTGCTGTTAATGAATGCTCAGGTGGTTTCTGTTTTCTGGTTAAATTCTGACAAAAACAAAGGTCGTGGTGAAATTCCCTGTTTTCCAGACTGACTGAAACTCCGGGACAAGGTTTCCCAGTGCTCCGTGGCTGGTTTTCCGAAGTATCTGTGACAGTCGGTGTGCTGTGAAGTATCCTGGGCTTCAGGTATTGTGGTTTAGAGGAAGGCGGTGTTTCTGGGAGCCAGGGTAGGATTACCGAAGCACCACTGCTTTCCAGACAGTCCCAGACAGGTAAGGAACATCCGATGGGAGGAGGAAGTGTCAGAATCCCAGGGACACACAGCCAACCCCAGTGATGGGCCATCAGGGTTTATATGGGCAAAAGAGCCCCCCTGATTAGAAGTATGCCAGAGTATTGGAGTCAGAGAAGGGGCATCCATACCATTCCAGGCGCTTTAAATAAACCTGACTTAGCCATGCTGGTACTTCACACACAAAGATGCTACTGTCGTTGGTATTGTGTCTCCAGCATTCATTTAGACAGCCTCTCACATGCGTTCTTGCTGTCTCCCCGTTTGGGCTCCATTTCTCACACTTATTCCTCACTTTGCCTTTGGGAAGGGCAATCTGGGTTGGCCGGCTGCCCTACCTTGACCTTGGTGTCTCTTCCAGGACATCATTCTGGAATTTGTCTCTCAGCTCCTCATATCCCCCCACAGTGATGAAGGACACTCCTTCCACATGCCCACTTAGGACCTCACCGGGATCTTCCTTTCATTTCAATTAAAAATAGGAAACCAAATGAAAGATGGGTATGAGGGTTGATGATGAGGTTGGCAGCAATGGTCAGGTTAAAATAATGGAAAGAGAGATGGGGGCAAGCAGTTAGCTAGGGAGCTGTTAAATGTAGTTAGAACCTGGACTCTGAGAGTGGAAGACGTGAGGATGTATGGGAACTCCAGGGGATGTCTTTAGAGAGAGAGATAATGATAGTAATAATATTTAATAATAAAGACACAGTTTACAGAGTATCTAATCCCTTTCTTTTGGCCTCAGTTGGGTGGTTCTGTAAACATCCTTGCCTATCTGAGAGACAGTAGCAGCGACAGGTGGGGTTTTTACGGTGAGGGGGTTTCTCATTCCTATGGAAAGGGTATTGCAAAAGCAGTTTTATGAGAAGCCTGTTAGTTCCTCCTTTCCACCAAATTGAGTCCTCAAAGAAATTCCTATATAGACATTCTCAGCTCTCTACTGAAAGAGGTACTTTATGGCTATTAAATATTAATCATGGTACTTAAAATCTAGAAAACAGTACCATTAGTTAGTGATTTAGTTAGAGAGTGCAACCACGTGTACTCTCATGCAAGCCAGGCTCATAAATGCCTCTTCCTGTCACCTAAAACGGTGAGCCTGATCATGTTCATGTCCCCAGAGGTGACTCTTTGATGAAAAATAATGAAAACATTTGTCACCACAGGCTGATACTGAGAAGTTACCTGCTCAGCCTAGATAGCAACTTATTTTCAGCTAGGAATCCAGGAAGACAATGTATCTGGAGTGTGATATCGTGAGCAATATGGGTTTTGCATGGATGAAGACCTACTTTGAGTACTGGCTTCATTATTTACTGGCTGTGTGACTATTGGTAATTTATTTAACTTCCCTGTGCTTCAGCTTACTTACCATTTATTATTTTTCTATCATAAAAATCAGGATAATAATGTATCCCTTATAGTGCTTTTTAAAGGATTAAGTGAGTAATACTACTGGATCTAGCATAGCTGGTATTTAGTGGCTTGTTATTGCTGGTGATGGTGTTTTTAAGTGTATTTCCTGAAGGACAGTCTCTCTCATTCCTGTTCCATAGAGCCCTCTCCCAGAGATAAAATGAAATTAGATTGTGATGGTTCCTTTGGTTGGGAGCCACACAGCGTGGAATGTGGGATGTCAGTTCCCTGCCAAGGATCGAACCCATGACCCCAACATTGAAAGCTCAGAGTATTAACCACTTGAATGTGAGGAAAGTCCCCTCCAATGGTTCTTAGTGACAGCTGCACTTTATAATTACTTGGCAGAGATTTTCAAATATACCAATGCCAGGGCACATCTCAGAACAATTCAGTCAGAATGTCTGGAGGTGAAATCCAAACAGGTTCTTCTAATATGCAACTGGGAATGAGAATCACCAGCTTAGAGGAACCACGGATCTGAAGTAGGATGGTGTGATGGTTAATTCTGTGCCAACTTGACAAGGGCCATGGTGGGGGTGGTCCAGTTATTTGATTAAACGTTATTTCTATGCATGTCTGTGGGGGTGTTTCTGGATAAAATTAGCATTTGAGTCCAGTAGACTAAGAAAAGCAGATTACCATCCCCAGTGTGGGTGAGCATTATTCAGTCTTTTCAGGAAGTGAAGAGAACCAAAAGCTGGAGGGAGAATTCTAATTATATAAACAGGGACATTGCCTTCTGCCCTTGGACTGGGATTTATACCATTGGCTCTTTCTGGCCTTTTGGGCCTTTGAACTTGACTATACCACTGGATTTCCTGGGTCTCCAGCTTACAGACGGCAGATTGTGGGATTTCTTAGCTTCCATAATTTTGTGATCCAATTCTTTATAACGAAGTACAAAGTATATATACACAGCTCCCCTGGTGGCTTAGTGGTAAAGAATCCACCTGCCAGTGCAGGAGATACGGGTTCAATCCCTGGGTTGGGAAGATTCCCCTCAAGGAGGAAATGGCAATCCACTCCAGTACCCTTGTCTGGAAAATCCCCTGGACAAAGGAGCATGGCAGGCAAAAGAGTCAATGGAGTCGCAAAAGAGTCAGACACAATTTAATAACCTAACAACAGTGTGTGTGTGTGTGTGTGTGTGTGTATATATATCATAAGACTGTTGTCTATATTAGAGTTGTATTCTGTTTCTCTGGAGAACTCTAATATAGACAACAGCCTTGTGATCCTTTGTGTTCTACAGATTTAAGAAGACTAGTATTCTTCCTCTCTTATGAGGAATATGAACCTTCATTTTCCTAAAAGAGACAATTTCAGTTTACTATCACTTTATATTCAGATCTAGGGTGGAAGGATTTTGCTGAATCTATTTGCATAAATATGATTTGATTAACAGTATGTTGCAGAGTTATCCAGTGGATAAATGTAAATTAAGTCATGTTTATATTTAGGGACTACTCACGGATGTTTATATATTGATATATACCTATTTATCCATTATAGTTATTTCTTTTTTTGATGCAATAATTGCCATATTTGGCCAGTGGAAACACTTCAAGTTGGCTCTAGTGTTATTTTAATATGACCCAATAGTCTTTGATAATACTTATCCAATGTAACATATTATCATTATTGGTTATTTTTATTGGTACATAGACTATAAATACTTGAAACGACAGCTGGGATTAAAGCATTGTATGAGAAACAATAATTTTTAGAACACTGAATTGAGTACACACACAAAAGCTTGTGAGGAGAGTAAAATAATAAGGAAAGTTTTAAAAGGGTAACACATTGTTATCTCATTCTACATTTACAATCATAAAGGTGGTTTGTTTCTTAACCACTTCCTCACCAACTCAATCACCTTTATAACAAAGTCAACATTGTATATATTTCTGGTAGATTTCATAAGCTCCCAGAAGTTTCCTGGCAATACCTTGTATTAAAAAGAGCAGGTGATAACAAGGCCAAGTATATGTTCCTGATATAAATAGCAGGAAGTCTATGAAGTGTTTGTTTTAAGAAGAGTACGTTTGAAACATATGCTTGAATATATAGAAGCACAATACATTCTCCAGTGCGGTATAACACCTGTGTAGAACAGCTAAACCATATGTTTCAGAAACTATACTTTGAAAATTACTATGTAGATATCAAAAACAAAAATGCACATTTACAAAAAAATAAACACATGTTTGCTATTAACACAACTCAAGTGTATGTTTTCTTCAAATCCTTTTTAATTGCAACAAGTTTTCAAAAATCTAAGATATGCCAAAACTTCTTCTAAAACCATTAACATATAATAAGCCAAAAATCTAAGAAGTCTATTGTCAAAATGATGATACTAAAATTTCTATGCAACATTGAGATTTAAATCAACCCAATTTTAATGCAACTCACAAAATTTAGTATCAGAAACTCCATGTGTCACAAAATAGCTATTGGCAGATATATTTTCCATTGAAATTTTGTTGGTCTCAGGGAAAGAGCTTTCTACTCTTTTTAGCTGAAGATCTAACACTGTGTTAAGGTTGTTCATGTTGTTGGTATGGTTTAGGGTTAGGGTGTGCACAGGAAAGTAAGGTAAGAGTGAGATGTCCTCAGGCTGCTGTGTGTGATTGGAGAGTTTCTTACCTGGAATATATTACAGAGCAGAGGAAGACTTAAAGTTGGAATAAATGGAAATACTAAATTTGATAATATTACCAAGAAAGGCAGGATTGTATCTTGCCTTTCTTCAGCTGTATTTAACACTAGCTGCTATCCTAATGATTTGATTTATACTGCTCTAAGAGCTACAATTTAACTGAAAGGATAATTTAATTGAATTGAAAGATCTATTATAATGTGTTCCTAAATAAACACATTCTTTGAGCCTATTTTTAATGACTAGTTTGTGCACGCTCAGTCATTTCAGTCATGTCAGACTCTTTGTGACCCTATGGACTGCAGCCCATCAGGCTCCTCTGTGCATGGGATTCTCCAGCCAAGAGTACAGGAGTAGGTAGCCATGCCTTCTTCTAGGGGATCTTCCTGACCCAGCGATGGAACACGCGTATCCAGCTTTGCAGATGGATTCTTTACTGCTGAACCACAGGGGAAGCCCCCATGACTAGTTTAGACCTTGACAATTAATACTCATTTGTAAGGTAATATTTGATGTAGCAAAGTAGTGAGTATAGTACACTGATATAGTAAAGCAATTTGTTTCTATAATTAGGTAAAATAACCAAATTTCATTTAATAGCTATCAATTTGCTGAATAAACCTCTTATTCACAGATAACGTGAAAGAAACATTCATACAACTCAAGTTAAAACATTTCAAACTCTTGGTCAGTTTGGTTCAAATTACTGTAGTGGTTCTATATGAGTACAATAAAATTTTCACTACAAAAATGAGATAAGTCTGGAAGATGCCTCACAACTTCTCTCTCTCTCTAGGAGATTCACAGTGCACATAGGATAAGATTATTCTAATTCAGTTCAGTTCAGTCATTCAGTCGTGTCTGACTCTGCGATCTCACANCTTGGCATCTTTTGGACACCTTGGAAACTACTAGCTTAAGGTAGTTTACGGTTTCAACATTAGATTAGGTAAGACTATATTCCTCTCAATTATGATGTATCTTTATAGAACTGTTCTTTGATAGGTGTTATGATTCCCTAGTAGCTCAGACAGTAAAGAATCTGCCTGCAATCCGGGAGACCTAAGTTCAATCCCTGGGGTGGAAAGATCCCACGGAGAAGGGAATGGCAACCCACTGCAGTATTCTTGCCTGGAGAATCCCAAGAACAGAGCAGCCTGCAGGCTATAGTCCAAGGGGTCACAAAGAGTCTTATATGACTAAGCAACTTTTGCTCTTTGCTCTATGATAAAAAGCAACAATTATATAAAAATCATTGTGAAACAGGAAATGATTACAGTGTTCAATCTGATTCCAAGGTTTGAAAAACTGAGCAGAGATCAACACATGTATATATCCCATTAGTAACTAACTGCGGCTATTTAAGAATGAAATGAAAATAGTTTTCTTTCAATTTATGACTACTATTCTCTTAAATGGCTAAGTGATTAGGACATAAACACTAAGTTGTTTGGACCTGTGTAGAAAGAGTCTTGCCTGGAGAATCCCAGGGATGGGGGAGCCTGATGGCTGCCATCACACAGAATCGGACACAACTGAAGTGACTTAGCAGCAGCAGCACCAGAGTTAACACAGCAGAACTAAGGCTGCTGTCCTGTGAAAGTCCTGCTTACAACGTTGGCCCTTGGCTGATGACCAGGAACCTGGCTTCTGTGAGGGTTTCTACCATTCCCTAACTGATTAAGGGTGGCTCATGGTGCCTAAACTGTTTTACAAAGAAGGTGGTTTATGCTGAAAACTTCTTTAGAGAGTCTAGAATTTTGGGTACCAATGTGATCATCTCCCAGTTAAAATCCCAGGCACCAAGTCTGTAATGAGCTGCCCTAGTAGACAACAATTTACATGTGTTGCTACAACTCTTCACTGGGAGAATTAACCATGTCCTGTGTGACTCCACTGGGAGAGGATGTCTTGGCAGTTTGTTCCTGGTTTTTCCTTGGACTTATCCCCATGAGCCTTTTCCCTGTTGATCTTGCTTTGTATTCTTTAATTATAAAATCTTAGGCATGAGTATGACCATCTGCAGAGTCCTAGTGAATTATTAATATAAAACCTGCAGATCACCTTAGGAACCCCCTGGCCCAAGCCCTAACTATTTAATAAGTATAACTTTAGGTATTTCTTCTGGATTGAGATATCAAAGGTGCTGTGAACTTAAGACAGTCTGGTTATTTATACCAGTCTTCTGTCAATTGTAAAAATTTAATAATATACCTCTGCTTATTCTTTAAGGTTAACTTTAATTTGGATAAAAAGGCCACATCGAGGGAAAATGTTTCCTCCTTTTTAATGCTGATAAAAAATCCATTAATTATATGAATTAATTTTGATTTGGGAAAAATTGGTATTTTAATATTGAATATTCTCATTCATGAAATGATGTATAATACTTCTCCATTTAGTCAATTCTTCCTCTACATGTCAATCACAGAATTTTTAAGCTAGTAGCAAAAAAAGACTATTTGGTCCAATCTCATTTTAGTTTGAAGAAAACTAAAGATAAGTTTACAATTATTTAGTGGCATAGTAAATATTAATACTAAAATACTGGCCTCTTAATTTCCAGTGCAACTGCTTTTGTACTATACAATATTAAACCTTTATATCTGTTGGAATTTATCTAAACTTATTAAGTATCATATAATAAGCTGTGTTGTGCACTGAAAAGTGAGTAAAATATGCTCCTAGATCTAGTAGTTTATTTGTCTTACCTGATGAATGAATTCATCTCTTTGGTCCATTATTATTTTCTGAGGAGGCCCATATAAGAAAAATATGTTGATAATAGCTTTAGAAATTTCTGATGCTGAAACATCACAAAGAGGCAAAATCACAACCCATTTTGTGAACAAATCTGTCATGATTATAGCATATACATGACTTCTGTTGCTTGTATGAAATGGGCCCATCAGATCAACAGTAACTATACTCCATGGATTCTCCACCTTGAGAAGGTGCTGTTTAGGTGCTAGAATAACGGTATTTTTTGCCACTTGGCAATGCTGACAAGCATATACCTATAAAATGGGCATACAATAAAGAAAAGATAAACAAGTGTTAATATATCCAATATAAAAAAAGCAGTATTATAAATCTGAACTTTGTAACAGCTGATATAGGTACTTTATATTTTAAGGGAGAAACTTTTGGACTATACTCAGAATAAAATGAAACCTATTCAGAATAATCAAATATTACTTGCTACTACTATTCAATGACCACATTAATGGGTTTATTCACATGGAACATAATTGTGGTTTACAATCAATAAATATTTATTAAATGATTAGATCTCAAAACACACTTGCTATAATTTTACATCAGTATGTGAGTATATAATTTCTATAAGCAAAACAGATTTTTCTTTTAAAGATATCACTCTTATAAGTTCATTCATTCATCTACTGCAATAATATTTATTAAAATATAACTTTATTTAAGCAATATTTTTAGATGCCAGAAATTCCTCTGGGTCCTAGGAAAAGAGTATGAACAAAAATACAGCCCATCCTGTCATGGAGTTTTCATTTGAGTGAGATGAGAAGATATAAATTGGCCAACTTATGGAAGGTGCCATTGTGCAACATATTTCTGGAACTCTATTTTGGAAACTACTTTCAAATCAAGGCCTGAACAAAAATTTTAAAATGATTTTACTGAAATATAGTTACTTTTGATTAAAATTTTTATTTTCTAACTTAAACTAGTTCTCATCACAAATAACTGTACATCCAAAAATGATAAATATTTGACAAAGATTTCAGTGAATGTTGGAAAAGGAGCATGTGGCAGGTTCTAAGGGTGAATACAAACACTGAGGGCTTTGGAATACCTTCACAGACTCACAAATGATACATGGTGAAATTAAATATGTTAATTTTTTATGCCTGAAATGACAGTCTTTTAATGCACTATCATAATTATTAAAGGATCCTCACGCATAAACCAAGGAATTTCTACCATTTGCTACAGAGAGCACACTAGTAGGGATCAGCTGACCTAGCAGCAAGAATCCCTGAATTTTCTATCAGAAGAAGCTGAAGGTCTTAATGGGTTATAACGTTACAAAATTCAGAATAACTTCATTATCTTCACAACTTGATTTGCTGGTTGGGGGTTTCTGTCATACTTGACATTTTCTATGTCAAGACAGTAGGGCACAAAAGATGAGAAACATACTGGGCTTGATTTATCATGAACATATTCTCTTCTCAACAAAAGACTGTACGAATGTCATTAAAAATGTAGTGACTTATTTTTAGTCAAAGAAACTTCAGCCCCATTTAAATTCTTCCACACAAAATAGTTCAATGATGAAAATCTGTGCCTAAGATAATCTAAATATAGTAAATTCAAATATTTAAATATGCTTTGTTCTAGTTCAAACTATATTTCAGTGATTTTAAAGAAGACTTTTGAAGGGAAATAAAACTCTCTTTAAATGTTCTGCACAAAAAACTACCCATATAAAAAGTACTTAATGAGAAGTGACCATACAAAAAGTACTTAATGAGAAGTCATATCTAGAGTTAATCTGGAGCAGTAATGAATTTTGAATGTATACTATAAAGACATTATTCAAATATTCTAAAGACATAAGCCATACCCACTGTTTGACATCATTGGTCACAGAAGTCCAATAGTAACTGGATTCCACTAGAGTAAGGGTTCTAGATATGCCATGATGGGCTCCAGTGTCATTTTCATGGCATTCTCTTAGGACTTTCTTTTTTTCTTCTTCTGAAACAACTACCAAGCGATCCTGTTTTCTGTCTTTTCCGACATAAAACAGCTTCTTTTCTGGAATAAAAAACACCAAAATGATATCATTGCAATTTTTAAACATCTATATAGTTTTAAGATAATCACAGCCTTATCTTCAAACCATGAGGGTTTTTGTTTTGGTTAAATCTTTCTCCTTCTAAGACAGAATATT
Organism: Neotragus pygmaeus; assembly: GCA_006410875.1. NCBI lineage: Eukaryota > Metazoa > Chordata > Mammalia > Artiodactyla > Bovidae > Neotragus > Neotragus pygmaeus. Next base: position 3,513,079 of record SJYV01017599.1, on the reverse strand, counting down.
TGTGATGATGCTACCATACAATCCGAAACATTTTCAGCTGTTATACTTACTGGATATGCAGAACTAGCTGCTATAGTTTTGTAGCTATCAAATCAAGTAGAGCTAGCTTGTTTACCAAAGCACATGGTAATATGGGAGTATAAAATCATCTTCCTATGGGAGTAATCAAACTAGAAAAACACTTGCAGCAGGCACTTCCTAAAAACAGCGAATTAGCAAATAAATTATGTACAGATAAGCAACTTCTGGAATAGAGTTTTCCAAAAGAGCGTTTCATCAGAGCTGTATTTCTAAGCCACAACCTCTCTTAAGTTTTTCTGGATTTGAGTAGGAAATAGGGTTAGTAAAGCCAACGAAGTAGCAGAACTTTAATCTACAGGACAGCTCTGCTCTCCTTTGGAGACACCTAGAAGAGTCTACGGCTGGGCAATGTAACCAGGGCATGAAGAGCACTGCCATGACTCCAGTGTGGACGAACACTCAAACTCCAAAAGACACCATCATGAGTGTGCTTAGCTAAGAATACGCTGAGTGGAACATTCCTTACTTGAATTAGAAAGTAAGCAACTTAAGGCCAGGAGGCTAATCTATTTCATTCACCAGTGTATTCCCAAGGCCTGAAATGTGACTGGCACATAGTAGGAACTCAGTAAACAATTGGTGCATAAATCAATGAATGAATGAATGAACAAATTCTCTTTAGTGTAAAATGTAATAGGTATGTAAGAGACATAAGAGATGCAGGTTCAGTCCCTGGGTGAGAACACTGCTTGCAGGAGAAAATGGCAACCCACTCCAGTATTCTTGCCTGGAGATTCCCATGGACACAGAAGCCTGGCGGGCTACAGTCTACGGGGTTGCAGAGTAGGACGTGACTAATGCAACTTAGCATTCTTAAATTTAAGGGAGTTACTGGAAGGGATGTACGCAGGGAGAAATACGCAGGCATTTATTTATAATCTTAGAATTTTCTTGACCTGCTTTGAGGAAAGCCTGATTCTGTACCTATAGGCAAAATTTCCGTTAATACCACCAACATTCATTTAGCCATCTGGTGACTGTACTTTTTGCTTATCCATCTCAAACTTCTCTTCCCTTTTGGAGGAGGAGGACAAAGAGGGGAGAATGATCATGATCTTTCAAGATAAATATTCCACTGCCTTTCAAACATTTAATTCACTCAGGGAGATTAGGAGTTCAAAGATAAATATGATCCTGAAACCTTTAACAGCAGTAAGAGGGAGGAACCACGGAAATAATAGAGTAAATAAGTTAACTCTGTCAACATTTTCATATTAGACATCAAGTCAGTTCTTCATTGAGAGGGACGTGAGTGCTTGCAAGTGCACCGCTAAAGTAGGACTCACCGAGTGACAAGAGTGGTGTTAATTTAGGCAAGTGCTCTGGTTTTTTTCATGCTATCATTTTCTATCTATGATTTGAAATGCCCCTTTCATGCTTACTAGCCTTCAGTTAGCTTCAATGTGATTTTTATTTTGCTTTCAACTGAATGGCATTATCAATTTAAGCACCAACCAATTGCTACAGAAATTCTCAGGACTCCACAAAGAACTCCACATGGAGAAGCACCTATATAAAACTCTATACTAAAAATTGGGGGTATTTTACCTTTGAAGACAAATTTTTTTGCTGCTCTTCTTATGCCACTTCTCTCACTAGGCAGTGTAGTTGGATGATATTCACCAGTTCGTTTATAATATGCAATCTGTTTAAGATGAAGGTCACCATTTTTTCCACTACGAACCATCATGAACCTAGGTAAAAGGTATTTAAAGATACAATTTAAGTGATAAGCTAATTCAGTTGCTATTTCAGTTCAGGCTTGTGTCATATTTGTGCTTATCTGTGAATTGAACTTTCCTGGAATATTATCAGTGACAAGAAATAACTGCAGTACAGAAAAGGAACAGTATGATGTATATGAACTAGAATATCCAAATGCTATTTTTGAAATACAACATGACACATTATCTTGTCTCTTTCCAAGTGAAAAGAAATATTGAAAAATTTCCACATACTAGGCAAAAAGGAAACATACAAGTATACTTCAAAAAGTTTTGCTTAAAGTCTCTTATTACACATCACTTGAAATGTTACTTATATAGGATGGTTCTGTTATGTGACATTTAAATAAATGATAGGTCATAAAAGGAAAAATGTAGTTTTATGTTACTTCTAAATATATTCATGGTCACAAAAAATCTAAATCATTTATGAAAAAGATACATTTTTAACATGTTCAGATGATAAATGACAAAGAAGATCTTAGCTATGCTAGATTTCATATACTAATCTGAACTACATGTAACCTAATTTTTCTTGAACAGAAAAGATTTTTGTTCTGTGTGTACTTTCTCTGTGTGAAAAGAAAAGTCTGGTTGTACTGGCCAAAACAAAACTTCTCTATTTTAGACCCTAAGCATTATGAGAAACAATTACATTCAAAGAAAAACATCTTTTCTTGCATATTTTCAGTTGAAACAAACTATTCTGTGCTGGTTTTTCTGTCTGTCACCACCCAACTGATCCAGATATATTTTGACCTAACTCTCCCTGCTGTTGTACCCTAACAGACTGACCCTTACAGATCGCATTTAGTTTTTTGGCTGGCCTTGTCCAGCAGGAGGTACAAGCAGTCAAATCAGGCAGAAGAAGACATCAGGATATTTACTTCCCAGGTCCTTCCTTGGTTTAAGCGGCAACCCTCTACAACCACAGCTCCTTACCAGGAAGCCCATCGTGTGAGTCTCCAGCTCTCACTGGGGTCTGTACCATTTCCTCTTCTTGACACTTCAGCCCTAGAGGTGGTAGCTATTTTCTGCTGTTGCTAGTCTCCAGGAGCCATGTTGCTGTCTTTGACCCTTCCCATTGGGTATATAAACAGGAGCTTTATTTAATTTTCTTTAAAATCCCACCAGAGTATACCTTCTGTTTCCCACTAGAAATGTTAACTGATGCAAAGACTTAACATTTTGAATTTTCAAAATCAATATGGATGTTTACTGACCACCAGAAGATCTAAGAATAAAGCTAAAAGAAAATATTACTGCAGAGAGAAGCTCAGAACAAAGTAGAACAGACTAGGCCTATGAACTAGGTCTTAAATAGCCTATTAAGTCTCTTCGCCAATGAAACAGCACTTTGCACACTTAATAACCATCTTTCTGATCTTTTCAGTTCAGTTCAGTTCAGTCGCTCAGTCGTGTCCGACTCTTTGTGACCCAATGAATCGCAGCACGCCAGGCCTCCCTGTTCATCACCATCTCCTGGAGTTCACTCAGACTCACATCCATCGAGTCCGTGATGCCATCCAGCCATCTCATCCTCGGTCGTCCCCTTCTCCTCTTGCCCCCAATCCCTCCCAGCAACAGAGTCTTTCTTAATGAGTCAACTCTTCTCATGAGGTGGCCAAAGTACTGGAGCTTCAGCTTTAGCATCATTCCTTCCAAAGAAATCCGAGGGTTGATCTCCTCCAGAATGGACTGGTTGGATCTCCTCGCAGTCCAAGGGACTCTCAAGTGTCTTCTCCANCTATTAACACAACTCAAGTGTATGTTTTCTTCAAATCCTTTTTAATTGCAACAAGTTTTCAAAAATCTAAGATATGCCAAAACTTCTTCTAAAACCATTAACATATAATAAGCCAAAAATCTAAGAAGTCTATTGTCAAAATGATGATACTAAAATTTCTATGCAACATTGAGATTTAAATCAACCCAATTTTAATGCAACTCACAAAATTTAGTATCAGAAACTCCATGTGTCACAAAATAGCTATTGGCAGATATATTTTCCATTGAAATTTTGTTGGTCTCAGGGAAAGAGCTTTCTACTCTTTTTAGCTGAAGATCTAACACTGTGTTAAGGTTGTTCATGTTGTTGGTATGGTTTAGGGTTAGGGTGTGCACAGGAAAGTAAGGTAAGAGTGAGATGTCCTCAGGCTGCTGTGTGTGATTGGAGAGTTTCTTACCTGGAATATATTACAGAGCAGAGGAAGACTTAAAGTTGGAATAAATGGAAATACTAAATTTGATAATATTACCAAGAAAGGCAGGATTGTATCTTGCCTTTCTTCAGCTGTATTTAACACTAGCTGCTATCCTAATGATTTGATTTATACTGCTCTAAGAGCTACAATTTAACTGAAAGGATAATTTAATTGAATTGAAAGATCTATTATAATGTGTTCCTAAATAAACACATTCTTTGAGCCTATTTTTAATGACTAGTTTGTGCACGCTCAGTCATTTCAGTCATGTCAGACTCTTTGTGACCCTATGGACTGCAGCCCATCAGGCTCCTCTGTGCATGGGATTCTCCAGCCAAGAGTACAGGAGTAGGTAGCCATGCCTTCTTCTAGGGGATCTTCCTGACCCAGCGATGGAACACGCGTATCCAGCTTTGCAGATGGATTCTTTACTGCTGAACCACAGGGGAAGCCCCCATGACTAGTTTAGACCTTGACAATTAATACTCATTTGTAAGGTAATATTTGATGTAGCAAAGTAGTGAGTATAGTACACTGATATAGTAAAGCAATTTGTTTCTATAATTAGGTAAAATAACCAAATTTCATTTAATAGCTATCAATTTGCTGAATAAACCTCTTATTCACAGATAACGTGAAAGAAACATTCATACAACTCAAGTTAAAACATTTCAAACTCTTGGTCAGTTTGGTTCAAATTACTGTAGTGGTTCTATATGAGTACAATAAAATTTTCACTACAAAAATGAGATAAGTCTGGAAGATGCCTCACAACTTCTCTCTCTCTCTAGGAGATTCACAGTGCACATAGGATAAGATTATTCTAATTCAGTTCAGTTCAGTCATTCAGTCGTGTCTGACTCTGCGATCTCACAGACTGCAGCATGCCAGGCTTCCCTGTCCATCACCAGCTCCTGGAGCTTGCTCAAACTCATGTCCATCAAGTTGGTGATGCTGCCCAACCATCTCATCCTCTGTCATCCCCTTCTCTTCCCACCTCCAATCTTTCCCAGCATCAGGGTTTTTCCAGTGTGTTAGTTCTTCACATCAGGTAGCCAAAGTATTGGACCTTCAGCTTTAGCATCAGTCTGAATTACTCTAAGATATCCTATAATAACAAAGCCTGTTTTAACTGTTTCCCAAAGTTAGTTGTTCCTGTATCATTTTCCCAAGGAAAACCTTTATTCTGGCAAACCCTGTTGGCTTCTTATACAACAGTTCTTCCCTTCTCCCTTTTTCTAACAGAACAATGATTTCACTGGAACAGCAACATGCCCAGTCCCAATGCATCTTGCGTTCTCTAAGCCCATCTTGAGAATCCCTAGGGGCAGACCTGTGATGCAGAACCTGGCCAATGAGACCTAAGGAGAAGTCTCCTGAGAGATTCTTCCTTTATCACAAAGTGTGGCATTGCGAGCCAGGCCTATTACCCTATTATCCTTCAGATACTGTTCTGTGAAAAATAAGATGCCTCTAAAAGTGACAGCCTCTCATAGTCAGGAAGTTACAAAACCTGAGGTCAAAAGCCTTCTGGCTGAGGTGGGAGGAACAGAAGGATAAAAAGGACTTGAATCTTTGATGAAATTGTTGAATCCAAAAATCAACTTGATGACTGCACCTGTCTCCATATTTGTTAATAAGAAAATGCAAATTTTATATAAGCTACTCTCAAACGTGATTATTGCCACTTGCAGCTCAAATCATCCCAGTTGACAAACATTGTCTCGGGCAATGGAATTAAGAGGGTGTCCGGCTGATTTCCTGTGAGATAGAGTACTCAACACACTAGTTGGGGAAGGAAGCATGAAGGGTTGTTCAGGGCTGGGACCAAGGGGATTAATTTAACAAGACTGAGCCTGCTGTTCAGATCATGGCAAACTTAGCTTCATATGAGTCAGCATGGTGCTAATAGTATGAGGTCTATTCGCTGTGAAGTACATCAATAAGGATAAAAAAAGATTATGCTGAGGGAAGAAACAACCTTAAACATTTAAGTCTCATTCAAGCTGCAAGTCCTGTGGGTTGACTGGGGTCTCTGCTCTGACTCATCTTCACTCTGGGGCCCAGGAGGAGGGAGAATCTTCGTCTGGACCAGTGCTGGCTGTTGTATAAGAGAAAAGAAAGCTCTGGGGATTCTCACTTGACAATCAAAGGCTTGGGCCAGAAATAACACCCATCATTTCTCACAGCTCATTAAACAGAACTGGTTACAAGATTTCACTCAACCATAAAGAGGCCAGGAACGGGAAGCACTCAGAGAACATCTTCACTGGCTACGGCTCACAGCAGTGGGGCTGGCGCAGCAGCAAAAGATTCTAGCCAGAAAGAATGCTCGAGTCCCTCGGATTCCCTCTGGGAGGTCTGTCTGGGCAAAAGCCAGGCCTGAGTTGGTGGCTGGAGGATTTCAGGGAACCGCATTTGGCCTTGGGGGAGAGAGCTCTGACAGTGAGTGTGTCAGGGTTCTATCAAACAGCCCAAATCCAAGCAGGGCTCTGGCCCCAGGAGGGAAACCGGAGGCCCAGATGTTTACCACAAGTTTCTGTTTGCTGAGTTCAGGTAGATAAACCTTCCATATGGTTCAATTTGAGAGGAATTTCTGAGGCCAGGTAGGATGGGAGAGAGGATTTCTAAGTCAGGGTAGCAGGAAGGTGAATTTAACCAACTTATGGCTGAAGGAGAGCCAAGGTTCCACCCAGGGAGATAGTTTCAAAAGTCAAATTTGAAGGGATTAGTGAAGCCAGAAATAAGAGAATAAGTAAACAAAGCCGGAGTTCAGGAGGATTACATGTGGAATGCAATGTAACACTGAGGCATGGACTTTGACAAGTAGCTTAGGAATAATGCAATGAACCATGTGAGTGGACTCAACATTTCTTTCTTTGTGTCCAGCACAAGAAGAATTGAGCAATTTCAAGGGGTCATGCCAGACTGGACAAACATGTTTGTTCCTTAGGGGAGAAGCCTGTGATTTAGTGAGGTTCCCAGTGCCTTGGGCCTAAGGGCAGAAAGACAAATTCCAGACTCACTGGCTGGGGAAGAGCTGCAGCTGGTCTGAGCTGGGTGTACACAGCCTGGGTGTACCTTGCGGATGGAGCAGAGCTGAATCTTCAGGCGAAAGACCTTCAGTACCTGAGCTTAGCAGAGCTGAAAAGGCGGGCTGGATGTTTCATCACTTACAGATGACTTTTCAAGACAGACCTACATTACTGGCATCCTCGGACTTCTCTCATCACCACTCACTGGGCATCTAGAAGGAGATTTCTGGGCATTTGAAATCTCTTTCTATGTATGTCCTCTTTCTCAGTGACTTGCACCTGGCCCCCTGAGGCACTGACAAGAACTATTCCGGTACTCTTGACCTAGTAAGAACCCATTAATCGCTGGTTGTTATGGATGGAACATAGAACTTTTATCCACAGAAACTGGATATAAAGTTGTCCAACCTGACTGGAAACAATGCTTCTGGAAACTTAATAATGTAAAATTGGATTGACTGAGGAGAAAAACTACTATTTGTTGCAATTCTATTTTATATCAGGCACTGGGCCAGGCGGGGCTTCCCAAGTGGCACTTCCCACGTGCCAGTGCAGAAGACGTGAGGTGGAGGTTCTATCCCTGGGTCCAAAAGATCTCCTGGAGGAGGATACAGCAACCCACTCCAGTATTCTTGCCTTGAGAATCCCATGGACAGAAAAACCTGGTAGCCTATATAGTCCAGAGGGTCACAAAGATTCGGACATGACTGAAGCAATTTAACATTCATACACACGCTGGGCCAGGTACTTTAAAATATCATCCCATTTACTTCTCACATTAAAGGACCAGAGACTCATAGGTTAATTAGCTTGCATGAGTTTATACACCGTGTGGATCAGTAAGCAATGAAGCTTTGTTCTGAAGGCAGGACTCCATAGCTCAAGGCTTTATCACTTCACCACTCCATAGACAACAGAAATAACACAGTACTTTGATCAACCAGTGAGCATCAGAAGGGGCCTCCTAGATATTTATACATCTGCTAAAGAGGGGAACCACAGAGGAGAGAGCAATTAGCTAACTAGGGAATCATCCTCTGTTGCACAAATAAGCTAATTGAATTTACTTAGGAAGAAGCAAGGCCTCCCTGTTTCTGTTATCCAGTCTTGGACCAGTTAATTTACCTCTTGGAGCCCTGGTTTCTGTATCTATAAAATGTGATCTCCCCTTTGTCAGGGGTTCCTTTACCAATCCATTTATAAGGAGTAGCTGAGATTATATACGTTCAATCAATATGGATACTGAAAAGAAATATTCAAATGGAAGGCATCATTATTGACTTGCCCACCAGACATTATAAGTAAAATATTTTCCACTTAAAATGTGTTAAAACTGTACAATAGGGAGCCAGGCTAACCCTAGATTTTAATGAGAAAACACTTCTAATCAAGACATCAGATATAACTTAAGCAAACAAAATTAGGTCTTTAGAACAGTTTATTCTAATATGTAATTTTAAATGATTTTCAGTATAGAATAGAAATTGATCATAAGATTAATGAGTGAGGTAATCACAAATTAGGAAACCTGAATTTATTAGCAGTAGTCTTTAAGTTACTTTAGCTTTATAAATTTTATATAATTGCCAAATATTTAGAAGTACAGGCAGAAACATCCTTTTAAAAATGTACTGCTTTTTAAGTTCTTTCTATGAAAACTAGGGAAGGAAAAAAAACATTTTTTATATGCAAGACTTCCTCCTATTAACTGTCAATAACAGTTAAGTGTATTTTTGGAGACATGAAACAGCACAAAGATGCTTCTGTAATTCATTAGAAGGCTTTTCTTAAGTATAATTATATTACACAGCTCTGCTTGGTCATTAGTTTCTTGTTTAGCAACAATGTCCTTCATTTTAAATCCTTTGTTGGTGGTAATCATTTGTAACTATGCCCTTGAATTCTGAAAGCGTGTGTACCACAGCCCTGATGAACAATGGGTATTTCTGGACAACGATGTAACTGGTTTCCCATAAGAGATCATACAGAAATGGCCTGTAACAACACCGACAATTTACAAAAGGTTTCTGAGCTTGAAGTACAACCCCAAATGTGGTGTGTGGTTATGCATGTGTATGCGTGTGTGCACTTGTGCAATAAAAAACTAAAAGCAAGTCGTTAGATACAAGGCATGATTTTCTTAATGGCTTAATAACCATGTAACATTTTAAAGTTTTTGATGCTGCTTAAATTAAGGTGTGTTAACACATATCATAGACTGACCTGAAAGTGGGACATTTTGGAGATATTTTTAGTTTTACCTGTCTTCCTTGTGTAGAAAAATGTCTCATGTTTGTGTATTTACTTACATATATATATATATATTGAGCACCCATTTGCATTGGGAACTATTTAGGTGCATAGAACACAGGTCTTGGCTTCCACAAGAGCAACCAGGTCAATGGCAGGGGAACAAATAAGTCAAGCTGAATAACCTGATTATCCTCCAGCCTGTGAGAAACAGAGGATCACGTTAATGTTAAGACTAATGCTGCAGCTTGTTACCCTCACTTGCTGATCTAGTGCCTCCTCAAAGCTGGGGGTTTCCAGGGATGCCCTACAATATTTTGACCACGCCTCTTGGAACACACTCTATCCTTCCGCCCGCTAGTGCAACCAGCAACAACACAGACTGTGCTCTGATATTAAGACCAACTGCCCAGCTGGGATCCCCCTGGGAGCGGGCATCGTGTTCAGCTGCTGCATTGGATGCTAGCGTCAGGTCCTGTTGTTTATCCCTGCTCTGCACTGCATCACACGTTCTGCTGTCCCCGTCTTTTCTTCCCTTTTTCCCTCCTCTCCCAGCTTTTGTTCTCCCGGGCTCTTTGGAAAACCATATTTACATTCTTCACATATGGCAAGTGTTTTCGGTCAAAAGAAAAAATCTGCAGCATGCTCCTTAGCACAGTGATTTGCGAAACAAGGCTGGCTTCAACTTGAAAGAAAAGCTTGCGGTAGGCAACCAAATTAAACAAAAATCCCCAGAACCACTCTGGCCACAATGTAATTCTTATTCGTAAAAGCTAAATATACTTACACTTTACAGGTGTGCATTAAGTAAAAACCCCTTACCAGTGCAAGAAGGTGAGTACTGGAGTCATTAACATTTTTATTATTGAGCCACCAATGGTTGAAGAAAGCCATATAGACATCTACATTTTCCTAGGACACCGGCATTATAGTAGGAACCAGAATTATTTTCTTAGGGCTTAGCCATCTGGCCAGGTGGCACCAGAGAGCACTGTGGGAACAATACTTGCAGAATGCCTATTACCCACTGAGGTGGGGCCTTTATGTTTTCTTCACTGAATCCTTATGGCCAACATCAGGAGTTAAGTAACGGGTAGGTAAACACTGACAGAGAGAGAGAGAGACTGAGGCTTACAGGTTAAGTATCTTGCCTAAGGCTTTTCAGCCCTTCTAACTTACTTCAGCTCCTTACTCTTAAGATGCCAGAGCATTTCCAGGATTCCCGTGTTCCTTGCCTCTTTTGCGTGTTTTCCTTTCTTTATAAAGCAATGGAAGCACTAGGTCAGCTTTGGTTGGATAGGAGCTGCCTCAGAGAATGACCAGCAGCTCTGCTGGTCACCCACATCACAGCCACTCTAACCAAGGGGCAGAGGGACAGCAGGGACAGATTCCTTTGTAGGTGTTATTAATACAACAAGGAAACACTCGAAGTTTTGCACCCACACAGATCTGGATTTGTATTCTGTCTCTACTACCACCTGTGGGACTCGGGGCAAGCTGTTTAACTTCTCTGAGCCTTAGCTTTCTTAACTGCAATGTGAAGTTAATGCTACCTACTTCTCCAGACTATGGTAAGGATTACAGGAAGGACTTAGCAAACAGTGGCTAATTATTCTCCCTCCTACCTCTGCAGTTCCTGGAGGCACAGCTCCTGCATTCATCACTGTTTTGCCCGAGTGGGGCCAGGCCTGCCCTGGTCTCTAAGTCAGTGTTGATCAGCATTAGGAGTCTAGGCCTTTCAGACTGTGGTCCTGACATCTCGCCTAGATCCTGCTATACCTGACTTCTTTTCAGTCTTTCTCATCCCTAGCTCAGGTTCTGTCTGGGGTCTAGGTGAATGAACTGGTCTTCTTCCTGCTGCCAAAGCCTGCTGGACTCAATAGCCACACTCACTTTACACCATAGTCCATGCCCAAGATCTTGATATCCTTTAGATGCTATAGAATGCTTGCCTCTGCAACTGGGTATGATCATCCTATTCATAATTTGTATTGTTATTATTCTGAGCATCTCCTCAGAAGTTAGAAGTGAAGCCAGGCCTAGCCTGTAATGCAGGAGACCTGGGTTTGATTCCTGGGTTGGGGAGATTCCCTGGAGAAGGAAATGCCAACCCACTCCAGTATTCTTGCCTGGAGAATCCCATGGACAGAGAAGCCTAGCAGGCTACAGTCCATGGGGTCACAAGAGTCGGCCACAACTTAGCGACTAAACCACCATGATCCACCATGAGGATCTCCTAGGTGACAGGCCCCGCAAAAATACAGGTATGGTCCAGACAATGGAGCTAAGTGCTTTACAGGTATGATTTCACTTAATCCTTGTTATGATCTGGTAAAGTAGGTACTATGAACATCTTCATTCAAAAATTGAAGCTTGGGAAGATTGAGGACCTTTCTTCAAGTCACGCAGGAAGTTAGAGGTGAAACCAGGCTGAGAATCCCAAGCCAAGGGTCACAGCCATTATCCATCTGCTCCATCCAACCTGTCAGTCTCCCACTTTTCTGGCTGTTTGATATGCTCTGGGGCAGCAGGTGGCTTCTTTCAATGCGGCAACTCTTACAATGTACTGTGATTAATTTACTCGTTTCTGTTTTTCTTTAAACTGGGAGAGCCCTGAGGGCAGGGGCCATGTGTTTTTTTTCATCCCTGTACTCCAGTGTGTAGCACAATACCTGGCACAGACTAAGAAACAAGAAATCCAAAAGAGGTTTGCTGACTGAGTGGGAGTAGTTTTTTCTTTTCTACCTGCTGACTTATGTTGCTGAGGTTCCATATGCTTTCTATCCAAACTCATCTGAAGGATGACAGCTCTAGAATCAACACTAGCAGTTACTCTTGGGTCCAAAATGATATGTGTGTGTATGTACATATGCGTGTATTTGTGTTTGTATGTATGTGTTAGGATATCAACTAAAGTAACTGTAGTTGTGTGTGCAAACACTTGTCTACATCAAAAACTTTAAGCCACCATGCTTCTTTTCCACACACTTTGCATGAAATAAATACTTTTAAATAATATAGTCTATTAAAAGAATAGAATGCTGCTCAATTTGGGTTTTGTCTAATGCTTCCTTCTGATTAGATGCAGGCTGAGTTCCCAGCCAGAATGATGTTGTGTCCTTTTCAGGCTGTCACATCTGGAGGCCCCTGATGTCTATTTATGCATCTGAAGTTAATTTTGATCACCCAGTCAAGATGCTGTCCTATGTCTTCCCTGCATGGTTAACATTTTTTTTTCGTTCTTTTAACTGATAAACTATGAGGAGACATTTGAAGACCACACACATCCAGTTACTCATCAAAATTTCCTCCTGGATTCATTGATGATTCCTGCCTGTACCTATCTTTAATATGATGTTTGCAATATGACTCTTCTGCAGTTAAAAGGAGTGGTGGTGGTGGTTTCATCATTAAATTGTGTCCAACTCTTTGCAATGTCTCAGTCTAAATTGGATCCTATGCAGGAGGGAAAAATGCCATAGAAGACATTATTGAATTATTGACAAAATCAGAATATGAATGGAAGATTAAATAAAAGCACTATATCAAAATTAAGGCTACTGAAATTTACTCTCAAGTGATTCATAAAAATCTGAGTATACACACAAACACACGCACACACACATAGAGGGAACATATAAATGAGAAAGCAGATGGATGGGATAATTATTCAACGGTAATGGGTGTTCCCTCTATTATTCCTATTCTTGCAACTTTTCTGTAAGTTTGAAATTATTTCCAAATTAAAAATTAATAACAAGTTTTTAGCCACCTCTAGAATAAACAGGAAATGGCAACCTACTGCAGTGTTCTTGCCTGGAGAATCCCAGGGGCAGCGGAGCCTGGTGAGCTGCCATCTATGGGGTCACACAGAGTCGGACACAATTGAAGGGACTTAGCAGTAGCAGAATAAACATTGGATGTCCCACATGAAGTGATGTAAGTCTTTAGTGGCTGACATCAAATCAGTTACCAAGGACCATTTCTCCTGGATGGAATGATCCCCAAGTTCCAGTCCCATGGGAGATCCCATGATACCTGGTGAAACTTCTGTCTTCGTGATGGTGTCCGTGGCAACCACCAAGTAAATAATGGTGGTATTCTGAAATGGAAGACTCTAGATTTGGTTGCACATGTCTCAGCTTTCTTTATTAAAAGACAATGCAGAAATGGATGAAATGATACCTAAGGGTCTCGAATGTAAGGTGAAATGACAGGTCCCCGATGCAATGATATGAAACCTGGCATCAGCCCCTGTAAGCTCTGCTCAGTCCCCTTTCATGATGGCTGCATACTCCTTCTGGTGTTCAACCAGCTTCAGGAATACTTGATATTTCTTGTCATAATACCTGTAGGAAAAAAATAATCATGTTGAATGATCTCAGCAAAACGGTCGTGCAGCTTCCCCCAAGGTTTAGAAGAACAGGAATGTGTCTGTTACGGTTTTACAGACACTTCCCACTTTTTGGATGCAGACAGCACCCTGAGTCACATGTTTCACACCCACTATCTTTAACCTCCATGGGTGAATCTACATGTCCATTTTAGAGCTAAAGGTTTTATATCTGAGAGTTGCTCAAGGAGGCAAATCTAAAAGAGTATCACTAAAAGTGGGCAGAGCTGGAATTCAAACTCAGGGCTACCAGATTTCAAAGCCTCCACTAGAACACAGGGAAAAACCCATGGTTGACACAGGACTTTTGGCATTCTCAGCTTCAATAAGTATTTCATATATGACTACTCCACCCCTCCTCCAGTTTAGTGACTGGTTTAAAGTCATAGCCTGCCCAGAGATGAGACTGATTGTTTTAATCACCTTTTGCAGATTCTGCACCAGTATTTCCTTTGAAGACTGCTTTATCTGGGAGTAAAACCCCATGAAAACATGACTAATGCCTCTCCTGGAGCTGCACCCTGCCTTCCAGGCATCCCACAGAGGACCCTGCTCTCCTGTACTCTCTGGCTGAGTCTTCAGATGGGACGTGTTAGAACTAGTGTTGCCTATGAGTCAGACAGCAGAGCAGCTGAAGCTACTTTGGCATCACAATCTTCAAAAGGACAATAGTAGCTAAGACCAGTTATACTTGCAGATGGCAGCTTGGCCTTTATTCCTTTTGGCTGGGAGAAAGGGTAAGGGGTTAATGAAACCTGTCTAACATGTGTTGGTAGATTCTGAGGTTCTTTGAAAAGAAGTCTTCATGAAGGAACTTTGGGGCAAGCTTGGGAATTGGGGGTGAGAGAGTGTAAGAGTAATCCTGGATTACACACAGGAACTTCTACCTGTAACACCCAGGGCTAAATGGATCAATAGGAACACAACCTCCCAATCCCACCCCAACCTCCACCCCTAGCATTTCTACTTTAAGAATTCTGGTAACTTAAGAGCTGTGATGGGGCCAAACACAGAGTTAAGGAGTGGACTTTGAGGCCTGGGTTTGAATCTCAGCTTGGCCTCATTGCTAGTTGTGTGACCACGGATATTTTACTTAATCTATTCATTCCTAAATGTCCTTTTTGTAAATGGGACAGCTCTCAACCTCAGACAGCTCTCTACCTCAAGAGAGCTGTTATGTGAACTAAATGAGGTAATATTTGAGAAGCTCTTAGAACAGCACCGGGATCACAGCAAGTGATATCAATGCTGGCTACGGCTACTCCTTAAAAATTAATGTTCCAGTATTATCATCAATCTTACTATATGTGTAGGTTCTACTAAAACTTGCTCTATGAGCCTCCGAATTTATTAACTACAGAATGATTTGGGGAACAGCAATTTGCTTCTTCTAATGTTGCTCTCTGACAGTCTAATGTCAGGAATTTTTTTCAGTATATGAGATGGATTTTCTGACTTTGGGGACACTTCTAGAAGGGAGCTTGGGTAAGTATTCCTTCTCATACACTTGAAGATTTCCAGTTAACACTGAAACCTTCACAGCAACTTTGTACAGCAGGAAAAGCATCGGCTTTTCAGGCAGAGAAGCCTAGGTGATTTGGGGGAACTTCTTTAAATGGTCTGAGTCTCAGTTTCCCCGCTGTTAGAGGGATGATAACAGTACCTAATGTCATAGAGTGACTGAATGTTAAACATGAAAATGAACACGAAGTACTCTGCAGGCTGTCAAACTCATACACGTGAGCTAATGTTCTTATATCCTTCTAGTATTCTGAAATGTCAAGAGATGGATAGACTGTTATTCAGGCATAAAAAAGAATGAAATAATTAATGAAATTTGCTTCCACGTGGATGGACCTAGAGATTATCATACTAACTGAAGTCAGAAAGAGAAAAACACCATATGATATCACTTATACATGGGATCCAAAAACAATTACACATTAACTATTTACAAAACAGAAACAGACTCACTGACATAGAAAACCAACTATGGTTACCAAAAGAGAAAGGGAAGGAGGGGTAAATTAGGAGCTTAGAATTAAAATTCATACACTACTATATATAAAATAAATAAGCAACAAGAACCTACTGTATAGCACAAGGAACTATACTTAACATCTTGTAATGAACTATAATGGAAAAGAATCTAAAGAAGACTATATATATATATATACNGGCTACTCCTTAAAAATTAATGTTCCAGTATTATCATCAATCTTACTATATGTGTAGGTTCTACTAAAACTTGCTCTATGAGCCTCCGAATTTATTAACTACAGAATGATTTGGGGAACAGCAATTTGCTTCTTCTAATGTTGCTCTCTGACAGTCTAATGTCAGGAATTTTTTTCAGTATATGAGATGGATTTTCTGACTTTGGGGACACTTCTAGAAGGGAGCTTGGGTAAGTATTCCTTCTCATACACTTGAAGATTTCCAGTTAACACTGAAACCTTCACAGCAACTTTGTACAGCAGGAAAAGCATCGGCTTTTCAGGCAGAGAAGCCTAGGTGATTTGGGGGAACTTCTTTAAATGGTCTGAGTCTCAGTTTCCCCGCTGTTAGAGGGATGATAACAGTACCTAATGTCATAGAGTGACTGAATGTTAAACATGAAAATGAACACGAAGTACTCTGCAGGCTGTCAAACTCATACACGTGAGCTAATGTTCTTATATCCTTCTAGTATTCTGAAATGTCAAGAGATGGATAGACTGTTATTCAGGCATAAAAAAGAATGAAATAATTAATGAAATTTGCTTCCACGTGGATGGACCTAGAGATTATCATACTAACTGAAGTCAGAAAGAGAAAAACACCATATGATATCACTTATACATGGGATCCAAAAACAATTACACATTAACTATTTACAAAACAGAAACAGACTCACTGACATAGAAAACCAACTATGGTTACCAAAAGAGAAAGGGAAGGAGGGGTAAATTAGGAGCTTAGAATTAAAATTCATACACTACTATATATAAAATAAATAAGCAACAAGAACCTACTGTATAGCACAAGGAACTATACTTAACATCTTGTAATGAACTATAATGGAAAAGAATCTAAAGAAGACTATATATATATATATACATACACACATATGCATATATATATATATATACACATGTATACTTAACTGAATCACTTTGCTATATGCCTGACACATAGCACAATACATTATAAATGAACTACACTTTAACAACAACAAAAAAAGAGAGATAGAAAGACTATATTTTCCCTTTTTTATACATGGCAAGCTGAGGTCCCAAGGCACTTCTTTCCATGTGCTTTTTATTTTTCAATCTTTTTTTTATTGTGGTTAAATATATATACCACGGCTTCCCTGGTGTCTCAGATGGTAAAGTGTCTGCCTGCAAACTGGGAGACCTGGGGTCAATTCCTGTGTTTTTCCAGTTGTTTTTGGCAAGATCCCCTGGAGAAGGAAATGGCAACCCACTCCAGTACTCCTGCCTAGAAAATTCCATAGACCGAGAAGCCTGGTAGGCTACAGTCCATGGGGTCGCGAAGAGTCGGACATGACTGAGCAACTTCACTTCACTTTATGTATACCATGAAATTGACCGTTTTAGACATTTTAAACTGCACAATTTAGTAGTATTAAGCACATTTATATAGCTGTGCAGTTATTGCCACCATCCATCCATGGAACTGTTTTCACCTTGCAAAACTAAAACTCTACCCATTAAACAGTAACTTCCCATTCTCTCCTTCTCCCCAGTCTCTACCCACCACCATTCTATTTTCTGTCTCTCTGAATTCAACTATTCAAGCTCCCTCATGTAAGTGGCATGCTATGCTAAGTTACTTCAGTCGTGTTTGACTCTGTGTAAACCTATGGACTATAGCCTGTGAGGCTCCTCTATCCATGGGATTCTCCAGGCAAGAACACTGGAGTGGGTAGCCATTGCCTTATCCATGGGATCTTCCCGACCCAGGGACTGAACCCAGGTCTCCTGCATTGCAGGCAGATTCTTTACCATCAGCCACGAGGGAAGCCCATACTAGTTATTTTTTGTTTTTTTGACAGTAGCCATCCTAATGACTGTAAATTGGTATCTCATTGTGGTTTTGATTTGTATTTCCCTAAAGATGAGTGATGTTGATCTTTTCTTGTGCTGACTGTATATTATTTTTGGAGAAATGTCTATTCAAGTCCTTTGCCCATTTTTGATTTGGGTTGTTGGTTTTCCTGTTGTTGAGTTTTAAGAGTTATCTGTATATGGATATTAATCCTTGATCAGATAATCCTCGATCCTTCCATCTTAGGTCTGTGTGGCACAGACCTGCGTGTTCTGTTCAGACAAGAACATGATTTGAGTCAAGGAGACGTGGAGAAGGGCCCAGAAGGGCATCGGCTCTTTCCACTTGCAAATCTTTGGGCCACCTGCAGATGGCGCCAGAGCACTGTGTGTGGCTCCCTCACAGAGGCCCGCTCCCGGCAGACAGCAAGAAACCAAGGATTCTTCTCAAAAGAACACGTGGGATCTACTCAAAGAACGGAAAAACAGACTTTCCTCAAAAGTCTTCGGAGGGTCAGTGAGGAGATGGAAAGAAGAATCTGTTTCTAATTTCAACAAAAGAGGGATGTTGCTAGCCCAGGGCTCCCACCGCCACCGGGAACTCACATCTCTCCATGTTCGGGCATTGAGCTCCTGCAGGCACCCGTCTGATTTAGGACCCCGGTATTTAGAGAGGGGCTTATATTCAGGGGATTAACAGCTCCCATTTGGAGATCTTCTAAGAAAATAAAAGGTGGATGGCTTTTCCCACAGACCATTCCACTCTGTTAAACGTTGATCATGCTTTGGTGGGATCAGCACCTTTCCCTGTCCATTACATAAGGTAGAATTTACTTTTATGTCTTAACCTCAAACACTTGCCTAAAACGATAAAAGCCACTGGCACAACTGTTCCTTCATCTATAAACTGACAACCAGTGAGTCAGTATAGGTTCTTTTAATCTCTTGAATGGATTGTTGAAAAGCTTTCCTTCTGGTCTCTCTGCTTCTACCCTCAGGCCCTCTTGTGCAGCCTCTGAGGATCTTTCTGAAATCTGCATCTGAACAGGTCCCACCACTCCTTAAAATTCACTATCTCCATTCTGCTGGTAGGATGAAACCTGAGGTCCTAAGCTCTCTCGCAGCTCCCTGTGAGAGTTCCCCCCACACTCTGTTCCATTTCCTGTCATCTCCCATCTCATACTTTGCATTTCAGGATTATGAGTTGTCTAAAGTTTCCTGAATATACAATGCTGTTCCCACCTTTGTAACTTTGCCTTTGTTATTCCCTCTACTGACAAAGTTCTTTTTGGTTTTGGTTTGACAACTTCTTTTAAGCATTTAAGGCAGGTAAACTTAACCTCCTCTCAAAAGCTTTCCCTTACCCCTACAGGGTCAAATTTTCTTCTGCTTTGGGTTACTTTATCACCTGGTAATACTTTTATTATATAACATATCTGTTTGTCCTGAAGTGATCTATTACATAAATAAGATTATGTCTTATTCTCTTCTAAGTCCTGCCTAGATGTCAAAGAGCATAATGGCTTAAAGATAGGAGGGACTCAGTAAATAAGTGTTTTGTAAATTGGGGTTAAAGCGTTAATCAAAGTGATGGTGGTCTACTGCATGGCATAGGGAACTATACTCAATATTGTAATAACTATAAAGGAACAGAATCTGAAGAACACACACACACACACAGTTATATATATACACATGTATATATATAACTGAACTGCTGTGCTGTATACCTGAAACTAACAGGATATTGTAAATCAAATATACTTCAATTAAAAAAAAAAAAAGTCATGTTGTAACCCTCAGTCACGTAATGCAAAGGCAAAGGGTGGAGGAACAGATAGATGCTACTATGTGGGAAGACATGAGATTTCCATTTTAGGACAGATGAGACCAGATTTGCTGTTAATGATCTAAGGAAAAGAACATTGATTTGAAAGTTCAAAAGTTAATATTTGACCCCCAGGTCTGGCCCTTCCTAGCTCTGTGATCTTAGGGAATTGAAAAGGACTTTACCTTTCTCAGATGTAGTTTTATCAACTATTAAATGAAAAGGCTGGCTTGCTGACCCCTGTGGTTTATTCCAGCTCTAGAGTTGCATGTGTCTGCTGTTTTCATTCCTCAGCATTGTGGACAGAAAACATATAAACTTACCTTTTATCCTCATGTCTAGGAAATACAACTTTTCCAACTTTGCTCATTTTTGCCATTGCCTCCTGTCAAATAGAAAACAGAACACAGCTAAGTTGGAAAGTTAAAACCTAAGTGAGGCCTATCACAGGCAAAAACATGCTAATGAGAATTTATTTTCCCTTAAGAGATTCAGTGAGTTCATTTTTCTTTTTTCAACTTAATTTCTCTGGTGTTAAGATTAAAACCCAATGAATATTAAAAGTTGCATCTACCACCACAAGCCTGGGCTTAAGAAATGATTGCCGATTGAGACCTCCAGTGCATAAACAACCTGGAAGGCAAAGCACTTTTGTGATGGCTCGCAGGGGGCTATGGGAGGGAACTATTTCCCCTTCCCATTGCCCAGACATGAGGGCCTGAGAAGGCAACATAATCTGCCACTGAGCCTGTTGTCCACTTAACTCACAACAGTAACTGAACAGAAGCTACTCTGCACCCAAACTTTAGGGCAGAATATTTAAGACCTCTTCATTTCACTTTCAGTTCTTTTCCCAGCAGTCTCTGCAACTGTGAGTACAGATGTGAAACCTCTGGGCTGAGCCTAACAGACTTGACCTCAGGACATTGTCTTTACAACGGGGCAGGTGGACAGTCAGCAAGTTGCAGTGTCTTGAGTGGACATGGCTGGAATGAACAGCAGCAAGATCAATCACAGATTGCATTGGCTTCATTGCATGAACGGAGAGGTCAGGTTTCCTTAGGTGGTCTCCCAATGTTGTTAAGTCCGTGGGAAAGTTAGGGGAGTTGAGTGAACCCATACTTTGTGGAGTCCAAAGTCTTGACTTTGGGAGATTGCAAGCAATAGCATGACAAAGCTCCTCAGAAGAGGTCCTGTCTTGGGAACAGCTATTGAACTCTTATTGTTAAGGATGTAGTCATTCTTGGGTCACATATGTACAACTTCTTACTCTATACATGTATTAATTACTATGTATCAGACACTGTGCTTGGAATACAGATTTGTGTAAGACATGCTCTACGGCCTACAGAAACTCACATACTAGCAGAGAAAGAAACGTAAGAATCTGGCTACCACACAGAATGTGAAAGGCCTGGGTATCTTCAAAACATGCCCAAGTATTTCCTTGAACATCCTTACCACTTTACTGGTGAGTTATTTATTTACATACACATACATATGTATTTATACAATTCTATAAATATTACCTTTATTATTTATCAATAATTCTTGTGTGGCAAGTCATGTACTTACTAGTTTATACTCCTTCTCTGCCTCTTCATCCTTTGTTCTAATCAGAATGTAAGCTACATAGGTTGGGAGATATGTCTATTTGCTGCTTAATCTCAGTACCTAGAATATTCATAAAACATATTGAGCCCCTTCCACGTGCCAAGCACAGCATTCAATATATATGGAAAACAGAGATGAAGAGTAAGTGGTCCTTTCATCAAGGAGCTCACCATGGAATGGAAAAGACATTTACTGTGATCAAAATAGAATGTGATAAACACCATGCCAGAAGCAGATAAACTTCTTTTCAATAATTATTCAAGGATTAAGAAACTTGATACTTTTTCATCTGCTAATCACTTACACATATTTCCAATCTGGCAAATATGTTCTACCTGCTCTTTCCCAAGGATGCCATGGACATTCTGACTAGTTATCTGGCTTCCTAGTGTCCAGTGGTTTTAACAGTGCTGTTTGGGAGATCAGAGATGCTGAGAGTAAGAAGCCCACTGACAGAAGGAAAAAAACAAAACAAAACAGCAGGTTTACTAAGGAGGAGGTTTGAAAAATTATGAAAAATTATTGAAAAGGGAATCAAGGTGAAAGGATAAGAACCAACAAAGGGCAGTCTAGAGACATTTTGTAAAAGAGCAACCATATCTTGGTGTGGTCCCTGCTGCTCCACTTAGCAAGAATATTTAAAGAGCTCTGCTCACCCCAATGTATGTCAGAACGTTCTCCTTCATAAACTAAATTCTGATTTCCTTGAAAGCAAGTCCCATGTGTTACTGCGATGGTCGCAGTCATCCCTCTCCCCAACTTTGCCACTAGGTCTCCTGTTTT
Organism: Neotragus pygmaeus; assembly: GCA_006410875.1. Lineage (NCBI taxonomy): Eukaryota > Metazoa > Chordata > Mammalia > Artiodactyla > Bovidae > Neotragus > Neotragus pygmaeus. The sequence continues at coordinate 3,491,118 of SJYV01017599.1, read as the reverse complement.
GGGCTTGCTTCTTCCTTCACAGCGGTGCTCTGTTCTGCTTTGCTTGTTCTAGGGCAGACCTGCCTGCTCTGAATCTTAAAAATACCCTGGGGGGATCCTCAGCATTGGGCTTACTTAGGCTTTAGACTTGAGCTGACATTCCAAGACCGCCTTCATGGGTGGGATCCAGGAAATTTGTATTATACAAGAAGCATCATAAATGTCACTTCCCTTCCCACCATAATGGATGTGTAGACACATGGCAGATAGCAAGAAATTCTTTCTTCCTGTCTTCATGTTACTTTTGCTTATTTTTAAAATAAATTTTTGAGGAATAAAAGCAATAGAGATTTCAAAAGTTTAACAAGAGGTTATGTTGTTTCTCACAAAAGTGCAGATTTAAGACATTAAGCTGAGCTCAGGTACTGATTCCACAGAAGGTCTTTCCTGACTCATCCTCACTGCCTGCCTCCCACCTAGAATGAGTTATCTGCTACCCTAGAAACTTGTGCTTCCATCTATCATAGCATTTATGAGGCAGTACCACAATTTTTTGTTAACACATAGCTGCCCCAACTAGACTCCTGCTCCTTAAGCAGCAACTCTTTTAAGTATTTCCACTGCCAAACTCAGCATCTGGTGTATCATACATGCCCAGCAAATGTCTATGGGATGAATGAACTTAAGCACCATACACGTGAAGGAATGTTAAAATGGAAGTTTTGTCTGAGAGCTAAAGTTGACAGATATAAGATACCAAAGTGAGCTGCAAACAGACCACCCTGAAAGGGTAGCTGAGGACCCATAAATCAACTCTAAAACCTTTCATCCATGTGGAAGGTCAGAAAAAGAGGTGGAATTTTAGGAGGGAGCTGTGTGTGGACTGAGCATCAGGTCTCCTTCCAGGGGAGGGGTTGAGAGCATGGTTTGCCTGATATCAGCTGGTATCTGGACACATGTCCCTGAGGTTGTGGGACAGGGTGGGCTGAGTATACCTCCTGTCTGGAGGAGAAGCGCTGGCTGGCAGCTTTGGTGCAGAAGTGAAGGAGGATTGCCCTGGGATCAGCCAGTACTGCCAGTGTCTGTCAGACTTCAAAAGGCACGACTGTCTTCCACAGACCCGAGGTGGCCACAGGTGAGAGGGCTTTGTGGGTTGTCTTAGATCCTGGCCAGGATGGCTCTCTAAGGAGAGGGAACCTGCACTGGGAACCTGCTGTAAAGCACAGAAAGCTCAGCTCAGTGCTCTGTGATGATCTCCATGGTTGGGATGCGGGTGGGGTGGCAGGGAGGTCCAAGAGAGAGAGGGTGTATGTGTACAAACAGCTGATTCAGTTCACTGTACAGCAGAAACGAACACAACATTGTAAAGCATTATATTCCAATTAAAAAATAGAGAAAAAAGAAGCTTGAGGCAACCAACTGGATTTTTAAGGAATTAAAAGACCTACTAGAATAGAGAAGGACAAGGACAAGATACAATGAGATGTCTACAGAAGTGGAGAGTCTCCCTAAAAAATCTGCAAAGGAGCCTAGCTGTAAACACATTTTTTTTTTTAAACACATTTTTGACTTAGCACCAAGTCCATTTATGACGGTGCTATTCAAGATAAGAGCTTTCCTACACCCCTTAACTCTCTTCCTTTCCAGCTTCCAACCACCTCTGAAGAACAAGAAGAAAGCTAACATATTCTTGGAGAGAAAGTGAATGAGGAAAAAAAGAAGAATCTAATCACAGCCATCTCTTCATAGCTCCAGCAGTTCTGGCTGGAGGAATGAGGAGCTGTCTTATCTTTAGATGAACATTGAAGTGATGAGCAGGATACATTTTTTGGTATTCTAATGTTGGAATTTTGGTTATGTCTCATGACTTACAGGGACCATAAAACCCATATTATCTAAGTGACTTTCTGCTTACTTAAGAAAGTAATGGGACTACCAAAATTTTTAACTAGGCCAAAGAGAAACTAGCTAAAGTGAACAGATATAAAGGGATAGTGGGAGTAAAACATACAGTTGTTTTTCAATTCTGTCTCAGAAACTGTGTATATGTGCATAATAAACAATAGATGAAAATATATTAAAGATCAACAGGTTCAGGAGCATGGGTGGTTAGTTTCTTAGTGTTCACTTGTTTTTTCTGTCTTCACTTGATACAGTGGCATAAAGGGATTTGATCATTTGAAGGAGAATAAAACAAAACTGCACTCTAAAAAAAAAGTGATGCTTCTAGAGGCAATCAAAATGACTCGTGGTCATTCTCCTCTCTTCTGGGAGGCAGGGTTCATTAAGGGTATTCAACACAATATGGAGAATATCCAGAGGATTGGTGCTGTCATCAGAAACAGCACTGCTGAGTTTTCCCATTTTTCCAAATCATTAACATAAAGCTGAAACCTCATGAACCCACTGGGTGCAGTAAATCTGGAAATTACCACAGCATAACAATATGAAATTATTATGGAAATGCTGACACGTGCTAAATATAGTCACCCCCCACAATATATTTCTGTTCAAAAGGGTTTATTTGAAGTTGGCCTCAAAATTCATTCTTTTTGTCAGCAGGCAAGAGCCGGACAATCTGGATTTGTAGCACGCTACCCTCTTTGTTGGGGAGTCTAGACAGAAACAACGAAGACAGGGACTTTTCTCTTTCCTCTTTGCCCATACAATGAGAGCTTTTGAAAACAAAATATTTGGTAAAATCGCCTTTTAATCACTTCTTTTCTTTCTCTCTATAAGGCCGAGCTATAAATAGACCATGAAAGTTCACATTTGATCGTCACTTCTGTAAGAAAAAATAGGAGCCCTGTACCAGGGGCATGAAAGGCTGCATTCATGGGGAATGACCCTTCCCCGCCGTGTCAAGGCCGAGATACCAGTCCACACACACAGCTCACCACTTCCCTGGGAGCAGCGCTGGAGGCCACCAGGCCTGTGCAGGCCCAGCGAACTCCCAGTTCTCACGTGTTCCAGGCTGGCTTGGGAGCCACTGAAGGGCTGTAGGCTACACTGGGTGGGGTACCCAGAGAAGTGAGGTTCAAGAAAGGAAGGCGCTCATCAGCACCCGCAGAGAAGAAGGGGATTCCGAGAGTGGCAGACAGAAATGTCAGCAACTTGGAGAGCAGGGGATCTGATACTTTCCGTCCCACCTTAAGACTTTGGGAAGGCTGGCAGGTAGTCTAGACTTAGGCACCAAAGTGCAATGCAAGTTTGGCAGTGTCGAGCCATGGTCTACAGGGAAGAATAACCACAGCCTGGCCTGGTGGGAGCTGAACTGCGACTCCCGAAAGGCAGGAACCATGTCACCGTAAGTCTCGTGCTTAACACGGTCCTCGCACAGAAGGGCAGAGCCACTTGGCTCGTGTTGGCCGAGCTGCTGAATGAAAGGGTGGCGACATTCACGGCAGAGGTAACGGAAGGTCACCTAGTGGTGTTTCTGAAACAGCATACATGCGCTCCAGGGAGTGCTGGAGACGATCGCCTAAGATTTCAGAAGAAAATATCGGGAGTGCTACTTACACGACTTTTAGTCTGAGGAAATCGATTCAGCTTTAATATGCAGATTGTCACCAGTTCTGAAAGCTGGTCCACACATGAGTCATGAGTGAGAAAGATGAGCGAGGCCTCCTAAAGGGAGGGCGAGCATGCTACCTCGCCACAGAGGACAGCAGGGCACTCCGTGCTGGGGCCCCAGCCTTCAGGGGTTTGCCACACATCGTCATTTACATGTTCCAGGTCGGTAGGTTTAGGTGCAAGCGTGGGTGGGCAGTTGCTAAGGCACGTCTGACTCTGTGACCCCATGGACTGTATAGCCAGCCAGGCTCCTCCATCCATGGGATTTCCCAGGCAAGAATATTGGAGTGGGTTGCCATTTCCTCCTCCAGGGGTCTTCTTGACCCAGGGATTGAACTTGTGTCTCCCACGTCTCCTGCTTGGCAGGTGGATTCTTTACCATTGAGTCACCTGAAAAGCTAATAAGTCAGATAGACAAAGATAAATACTGTATGACATCACTTACATGTGGAATCTGAAAAAAATAATACAAATTAATTCATATGTAAAACAGTAGAGGACAAACCAGTGTTTACCAATCGGGACAAGGATGGAAGGATGGGTAAGATGGGGGTAGGAGATTGAGAGAAATAAATTATGCATAAAATAGATAAGCAATAAGCATATACTGTACTATTGTACAGCACAGGGAATCATAGTCTTTATCCTGTAATAACTTCATGGAGTATAATCAGTAAAAATACTGACTCACTATGCTGTATACTTGAAATTAACATAATATCATAAATCAACTATAATTTAAAAAAGAAAAAGAATACTGCTTGATATATACAGAGGCACATACCAAATCATTTAGAAATCATCAATAATCATTTAAAAAAAATCATTAAAAACTCATCTGGCCATAGACAATGCAACTTCAGCTAGTGTAACTTTGTATAATGTTAGTATGATGCTATCATTATGAAATAGTATCTTATCTCAGCTCTATTTCAGTTGTTTTATGTGTAAGTAATCTACAAGCACAGTAGAATATGTATATGTTTTTTCATAAATAAGTTTCCATGTATTTAGGATGCAAGTTCAATTTTTTTTTTTAAACTGATGGAGTTTATGAGCCAAAAAGCAAGGTGTCCATTGGCCCAGCAGTCAACGCCCATGGTTGTTGCTAGGTTACCAGTTCAGCCAAGATGTTGCAGGTGCTACTTTGTGCTGTGCATTGTACTAATCACTTTCTGTACATGACTCTTTAAATTCTCAAAATGACTATGACACAGATATCATCATCTATCTTTACTTTATGGACCAAGAAGTGATCGGAGAGAGTATGAGGAATTTGCCTAAGGTAAGAAAGCGAATATGCAGTAAAGCTAGAATTCAGACCCACCTCTGACTCCAAGCTTTTGCTTAGCCCTACACTCAGCCATGACCCTCCTGTCCTCCTTGCAAGGCAAAAACCTCGCGCTTGAGTCCCCTGGTGGTGGTGTTTTAATAAGTCGTGTTCAACTCTTGTGACTCCGTGGATTGTAGCCTGCCAGGCTCCTCTGTCCATGGGATTTCCCAGGTAAGAATAAGAATACTGGAGTGGGTTGCCATGTCCCTCTTCAAGGCAGCCACCATGGAAGCCCTGAGTCCCCTGGGCTTGAGTTCAAATCTCACTTCTGCTGCTGATTAGCCGTGTGATCAATGTGTGTGCGTTTGTGAGACACACCAATACAGAACACTGTACCTTTTTTCAAAGATGCTGACAAATAGCTCTGAAATACATGCATCTGCCTTCTTGAGGAACTCTGACTCATTTTACTGGAACAACAAGTTCACATGCTAATGTGTGGGCTGAGGCACATGACCCCTCAGTAGAAAAACAAAGTATAGCAATGTGATTTTCTTCCAGCAAGTGTGAAGAAATGGCTCGTTGTTCTTCTGTTTATTTTGTTTTTCGTTTTGATACACTCATCTTTTGACCTGCACCTGGTATTCTGTGTAACCTCCGTGACAACTACAATTGAGAAGCAAGAAAGGATGAGAGAAAGGAAAGTAAGTCTTCATCACTAACTATGACATAAAGACTCACACCTCATTTATAATTTTAAATACATGGTATCAATCTATCTACCTGTACGTGAAATTATATTGTCAATTTATCTGAATCCTTGCTCACTGTCTATTTCTTCCTTGGCTTTTACATCTACTCCTTCCTTGTGAACCTAAGCTCTATGGAATCAGGTCTGTGGCTTTCTTATTCATTGATGTATCCTTAGCTTTTAGGAGGATGTTAGCTGAAGGTTATTTGAAAGTATACACTAATTAAGTGTCTGTTCTGGTGAGGCGCTGTATATCTATATCTTGCCTCATTTGATGCTCACAAACATTCTGTAATGAAGGACTTATTATCTAAATTTATAATGAGGAAACAGAGGCTCAGAGCAGTTAAGTGACTTTCCTAAGCTAGTAGATGGATTAGCTAGGATTTGAAACTTGCTTTCACTCATGAACAAGACCAGGCCTGTTCCTTGACAAGCTCACAGTTAATAGATCTCCAGCATTAGTTCAAGACAATTTATCCTGCTCTGATGACTTTAAGGCCCTGTTAAACCCCAAAAGTTTGCTTTCTCCATCATCAAAGACAAATTCAATTATAGTTATGATATTGTGCTCACAAAGGCACGAAGATTTGTTGATGTATGGAAAGACTGTTCATTTTAATTTCTGACACAAACAAAATTATTGCCAGCTGTATGATCCTGAGTAAGGCTCTAGCCCTCCCTGGGACTCACTTTCCTTATCAGCAAAATAAAGGGATTGGATTAGATTATTTCTAAAATCTTTGCCAGCTTTGCAATCTGTTGGTTCCATGTACATGTCTTTTTTTAATTAACTCTCAGTTGACAAATGAACCAGTTACTCTCAATGGTACATTTTATTAGGGTTTTGTTTATTTTAAACTAGGTTCACTCTAAGAGGGAATATACCTACCATGTTTTCTCAACAAGGTACAGCCTCATTCCAAATCAATCATGCAATCATGGCAGAGGGGAGAGTTCCCATAATAGGTAAGGATATCTACCACTGTGATATTTTGAGATGTGGTCCTAATACAGGGCCTGGTTGCAAAGCAGTTGGGCCCCAAAATGAATAGCTGAGCGACTATTCATCCTACTTACGTTGGTTTGACTTGGCTCTTATGAGTTTTCTCAAAGGCAAAGTATCAAGCTTCTTGCTAAAAGCATCAAACTATAGACTTCAAAATTGCAAGCTATCACCCATTTAATAATCGGTTATTGACTGAAAAAGAAATGGTCCTGCTGATATTTCTGGCTGAGTACTGCAGTGAGCTGTAACAGAAATAATACTAATAACAATAACTCAACAACAACAAAAAAGAATGGCAACTAATGGCCCAGTACTCTATTAAACACTTTTTTGTCGCTGTTGTTGAGTCACTATGTTGTGTATGATTCTTTGTGATCCCACTGACTGTAGCTTGCCAGGCTCCTACGGAATTTTCCAGGCAACGATACTGGAGCCAGTTGCCATTTCCTACTCTCTCCAAGGGATCTTCATGACCGAAGGATTGAACTCATGTCTCTTGTGTCTCCCGCATTGAAGGTGGATTCTTTACCGTTGTGCCACTTGAGAAGCCTCATTAAACACTTTACCTACTTTGCATCCCCACCTGAAAGGTGAGGAGACAAACAGTTTTGCGCTTCTATTCTTAACCATTCTGGAGAAGGCAACAGCACCCCAATCCAGTACTCTTGCCTGGAAAATCCCATGGACAGAGGAGTCTGGTAGGCTGTAGTCCATGGGTTGCTAAGAGTTGGACACAACTGTGCGACTTCACTTTGACTTTTCACTTTCATGCATTGGAGAAGGAAATAGCAACCCACTCCAGTATTCTTGTTTAGAGAATCCCAGGGATGGGGGAGCCTGGTGAGCTACTGTCTATGGGGTCGCACAGAGTCGGACACGACTGAAGCGACTTAGCAGCAATAGCATTCTTAACCATTCACTATGGAACAAAGGCTTTGGTGATAAAAGAGACCATAATTCAAACCCTAGTTCTGCCATTTAACACTCTTGAGTCTCAGTTTTTAAAATGAGAATCTTAATACCTATTTTATAGGTATATTGTTATGAAATAAATTAAAAGCATAGTTGTTGTTATTACTACTACTATTTACTCATCAACTGAAACAAACCTTATTTTCCCAGAACTTTATTAAAAGTAAGAGTTAACATGTATTATTACTACTTGGATATTTGTTTCAGGGTGGTGGGGTGGGTGGATTAGGGAAGGTGGTGGATGTCAACAGTCTCATGGCTCCTTATCATCATTTCTGGATGACTGCTTCTCCATCTGCAAGCAAAAACCTCTACTCTGCATTTTATGCCATCTTACGATAGAGATATAATCATATTTAGTTCCTCTGCATCTCCGTGCTGTCATCATTAGCCTTTTGCTGATGTCAAATGAGCCTAAGGCTTATATATCATCTCCCTATCCATCCATCTAGGGGTTTCTCATCATCATGTAAGACTTCAGCGTCTGTTTACAAGACCCATCCAATGCTTGAGTCTTATGGTTTCAAAGTGTTTTCAGTATTATAATTGCCACTTTCTGACTTCAGTTGCCCATTAATTTAATCTTGTTTGCCACATCATTCCTATCAAATGTCTTCCTCCACCTGACAGTTATTGCCAGAATCTCAGTCCCTTTTTTTCAGTCTATATACCTCTTCTGACTTACTTCTTCCATATATAGGGGTGAGTCGCCTTCCATTAAACACCGATCAATAAAACCCCATCCATTAAACACCGATCAATAAAAGTCACCACTAATTCTCTTTTATTTGTCAAATTCAATTGATACGTCTAATCCACAGACATTCCTTAGCTAGAATATGCTTCATTTATGACTGTAGGAGAAAAACAAAGCTTAGGAAGGAGTGGGCTGATGGGAGATTGCAACTTGAGAAAATACAGGATCCTGAAAGTTCTCAGGGTCCAAACACCTTGGAAATTTACACTTCCTGTTTCAAAGCTAATTTGTATTGTGAAGATTTTTTTGGTCAACAGATCAGGCACCATAATTGATAGCAGAAAATAAAAATGTGGTGGCATTAAAATTTTTTTATGTTCCAAATCTGATGTATTTATTTTATTATATTCTGTTGTAAAGCCAAAAATTCCCCCATTGCACAGAGGCCAATATCCAATAAGATTATGAAAAAGTGGTGTAGGACATGCAAGACATGATGACTGAGCTGCAAGGGATGTTGGGTAGTCACTAGTCAATTTCTCTGTGTTTAGGTTGGTAAATAACCAAATTTTCTAAGACACAGGTGTGTTTCCATCTATCTTGTCTTCCACACTCCTTAAAGCTCCATGTTTTAGATTTCCAACTCTCCTAGATCAGCGTCCTATTAGAAGTAGGGCATGCACATCCTGGTCTAGCCTTTGGGGTTGGCCTTAGACTGCTTTATGGTACAGATGTGCTTCTGGATATGCCAAAATGCATTTCAAACCCACATTAGGAGGACAAAGACAAGCAGAGAGAATGCATCTGAAACCAGGAGTAGAGGAGGCTGAAGACATCAGCAAAGCACCAAAGGCATGAGAAAGCCTGGAGGGAAACTAGGAAGGAAGGAGAGAGCAGAGGTACACGGAATAAAGAAAGCACAGCAGGCAGGTCCCGGATAAATCCTATGTGTCCTTTTAAGGTGGTTTATGAGCTTTTCTTGTGTTCCCAAAGCCCTCTCTATCTTAGCACTTGGCACGCAGTAGGATAAATGTCTGTTTACTTATACGTTTCTTACACTAGACAGTGAGAGCTCAGAGAAGAGAGGCCATTAATTTTACCAGTATCCTCAACAATTGATACAATGTGACTTTTCAATAAGTAATGTTGAGAGAGTGAAAGAACGAATGAGTAGATAGATCAATGAATGAATGAGTCAGGGATGGGATAGCTGTATAATTCAACTTTGGGATCTCCCTCAGCTGTACTTTTTGATATTTCCTGTCAGGTCAACCTATTCTTCACTTTCAGATATCACACAGTTAAGATCATGGGCTCTGGACCGCCTAGATCAGAGCCCTGGCTCTTTTAACCGAATGGCTTAGGCAATTTAATAACCTCTTTATGGCTCAGTTTACTCATCTGTAAAGTAGAAACAATAGAAATAATTACTCATAGAGTTAGTAAGACAAGGGAAAATACATGCAAACCATCTAATTTCGTGCCTGGCACAAGTGAGAGCTAAAGAATTTGTTATTTTTATAAAAATCTCCACTATCTCCATCCCAGCACTATACAGGATCTTATATTGTTTTCTCGAGCACTACTATTTAAAGATAGCACTTCCTAATGTTCTGCTACATGTGACACGCTGCCTGGGCAGGGGATTGATAAAGAGCATGGAATGAAGGCATTGCTCAACCCTGAATACCAACTGATGCCTCTGGTTAATGCGGGGAAGGAAGAAGGACAATGAGCAGAATGGGGCCTGTAGGCAATAAAAGTTGTAGGAGCTTGTAGGTTTAGAAATACGGAGTTTATTTTTGGGTTGGACTTCCAGGTCTTTTACATAAAACAAAGAAAGCAACAGCTATGTCAGCTGTGTTTATGAACATGAGCTTGCACAGGCTTTCTCAAAACATAGAGAATTCAGTCTACTTCCCTCTGTTTGCTAAATTATTGACAAACACATGATGTACTGGAAAAAAGACTGACCTGGAAATCAGGAGGCTCTGGTCCTGCATGAATCTCAGTCTGGGCTCAGTAATTTTGAATGAACTGCTTCCTTTCTTTGGATACTAGTTTCCTCATCTCCAAAATGAGAAGTCTGAGCCAGATAATGTTTTACTTCTCAACAAATAGTTATTGAGGATCCACTGTGTGCCAGACATTGTACTAGGCACTGTGGATACATAAGTGAATCAGGTGGCTCTGATCCTTGACCTTATGGAGTTTAGAGTCTATTAGAAAAACACAGGAGCTATGTGAGAGCACCAGATGGAGACAAAACTAGTTTGGGGGCTTAGCGAACTATCTGAAGGTTCACAAGAACATGGGCAAACAGTTAAAGAAAATTGATGAAGAGGGTCCCAGGCTGAAGAAGAGGCATATTTGCAGGTCCCAAGTCAAGATAATATGGCACATTCGAAGAACTAAAAGAAGTCCAAGGTGGTTTGTAGACAGAATGCAGGGAAAGAGTGAAAACAGACAAAACTACAAATGGAGGCAGGAATAGGTTTTGGGGTGACCTTTTAAAATCATGTTAAAGGTTTCCAACATTATGCCAAAGTCGAGGGGAAGACACTGAAGATTTTTAAGCTAAAGCATCCTATTTAAGTTTTAAAAGATCACTTTGGCAGATGTGTAGAGAATGGATTAGAGTGGTCAAAGTGGTGGTAGGGAACCCATTCAAGAGGCTCTTGAGAAGTCCAGGTGAGAGCTGATGGTGGCCTGGACTAGGATGGGACTGTGCAATTAAAGCAAAGTGGAGAATTAAAGAGCCACAATGAGTAGTTTAGAAAGAGAACAGGAGAGACCAAAGTGGAGGAAGAAGAAGAGGGTGGGCTCTGAATGTCCTTGAGGTCCTGGCAGAAGTGATTAAATGGATGTGGTACCATTACCTATAGTGCCACGTCCTAGGCTAGCACCAGTTCTGCAGGCAAAGGTGGAGATGCTGAGTTCAGGTTTGAACCTGTTTAAACTGAGATGCCTGTGAGACCTTCAAGTGTAGATGTAGAGCTGCGTGCATATCAATAGAAAATGAATCCTTAGAAGTGGATGAGAGGGACAAAATGTTATAGGTAGAGGAGAGACAGGAGCTGACAAGGAATCTGGAAAACAGCATTAAGAGCATCTCAGTAGGAGGAAAATCAAGAAAGTATGCTGTCAATGGGAAAGTGCTTCCAAATGAACTTATCTATGAAACAGAAACAGACTCACAGCCAGAGAGAACAGACTTGTGTTCGCCAAGGGGAGGGAGAGTGAGTAGGGGGAAGGGATTGGGAGTTTTCAGGTAACAAGGTCCTACTGTATAGCACAGCGAAGTATATTCAGTATCCTGTGATAAACCATAATGGAAAAGAATGCAAAAATGAATGCATATATATATATATATGAATAATGGAATTACTTTGCTTTACAATAGAAATTATCACAATATTATAACTCAACTATACTTTAATCAAGTTAAAAAAATAAAAAGAAAAGTGTTTCAATGAAGCTTGTATGCCACATTGCAAAATGCTGCTCAGGGTAAAGCAGGGTAAGGCCCGGACAGTCCTTTGTGGTGTGCAATGACCTAGGTTAGCATTAGTGACCTAAGCTATTGTGATTCTGGTCGATTTGTGGAAGAGGAAGGCAGATCTTGTTTGGTTGAGGAGGGAGGTGGTGTGTAACAAAATCATGACAGGGCTCCCTGGTGGCTGAGTGGTAAAGAATTCTCCTGCCAATGCAGGAGACATGGGTTCGATCCCTGATCTGGGAAGATCCCACATGCCACAGAGCAACTAAACCCCTGTGTCAAAACTATCGCATCTATGCTCTAGAGCCCACACACCACCACTTCCGAAGCCCGCATGCCTAGAGCCCACACTCAGCAGCAAGAGAAGCCACCCCAGTGAGAAACTGGTGCACAACAGCTAGAGAGTAGCCCCCACTCACCACAACTAGAGAAAAGCCCGCACAGCGACGAAGACCCGGAACCACCAAAAATAAACAAACAGATTGATGTAAAATAAAGAAAATCATGACAATGACGCTGGCCACTTTTTAAAGCATTTTTGACTGTGAGAGGCAGTAACTGGAGGGGCTGATATGGAGAAGAAGAGATTTTATTTTTAAGATGAGAGTTTGTGGTTGCACTGTCCAATAGAAATAATGTGAATTCTGTAAGTAATTTTAAATTTCCTAGAAGCCATTTTAAAAAGTGAAAAGAAATTGCTGAACTTTATTTTAATGTCTTTTATTTACCCTATTATATCCCAAATATCTTTTCAACAAGATAAAAATTATTAATGAAGCAATCTATGTTCTTGTATTCATACTAAATCTTTAAAATCTGGTGTGTCTTCTACACATTTCAGTTTGGACTGGCCACATTTCAAGTGCTCAGTAACTACGTCTGATGAGTGGCTACAGTGTGGAACAACACAAGTCTAGAGCAGCTTTAAATGCTGATGGGGAATTAGTATGGAAGGAGACGCTAAAGACTCCAGAGGAAATCACCAATGGATTTTCAAAGGTAGTGTAAGGTGGAGGAGCCTCTGATAACAGATGGGGTGTCTCTTCCACTCTACCAAATGTAAAGGAGCAAAAGTCTGCATCTGGATGTAAGCAGTGGCATGCTGATAAATGCTCGACAACTGGTTCTATATATTAAAAAAAAAAAGGCTCTGATTCATAGCACTGGGGTGTAAAGACTCCCACTATGGCTGATTTCATGGGAAAACAATGGAAATAGTGAGAGACTTTATTTTGGGTGTCTCCAAAATCACTGCAGATGGTGACTGCAGCCGTGAAATTAAAAGACACTTGCTCCTTGGAAGAAAAGCTATGACCAACCTAGACAACATATTAAAAAGCAGAGATGTTACTTTGCCAACAAAGGTCCATCTAGTCAAAGCTATGTTTTTTCCAGTAGTCATGTGTGGATGTGAGAGTTGAACTATAAAGAAAGCTGAGTGCTGAAGAATTGATACTTTTGAACTGTGGTATTGGAGAAGACTCTTGAGAATCCCTTGGACTGCAAGGAGACTGAACCAGTCAACCCTAAAGTAAATCAGTCCTGAATATTCACTGGAAGGACTGATGCTGAAGCTGATGCTCCAATACTTTGGCCACCTGCTGTGAAGAACCGACTCATTGGAAAAGACCCTGATGCTGGGAAAGACTGGAGAAGAGGATGACGGAAGATGAGATGGTTGGGTGGCATCACCAACTGTATGGACGTGATTTGAGTAAGCTCTGGGAGTTGGTGATGGACAGGGAAGACTGGCGTGCTGCAGTCCATGGGATCACAAAGAGTCAGACACAACTGAGTGGCTGAACTGAACTAAATGTGATGTCACTGAAAGTGAAGCTGGGCAGAGATGCCCACAGTTGCTTCCTGG
>SJYV01017599.1:3445504-3477449 GCA_006410875.1 Neotragus pygmaeus | reverse complement strand
GAAGATCATGGCATCTGGTCCCATCACTTCATGTGAAATAGATGGGGAAACAGTGGAAACAGTGTCAGACTTTATTTTGGGTGTCTCCAAAATCACTGCAGATGGTGACTGCAGCCGTGAAATTAAAAGACACTTGCTCCTTGGAAGAAAAGCTATGACCAACCTAGACAACATATTAAAAAGCAGAGATGTTACTTTGCCAACAAAGGTCCATCTAGTCAAAGCTATGTTTTTTCCAGTAGTCATGTGTGGATGTGAGAGTTGAACTATAAAGAAAGCTGAGTGCTGAAGAATTGATACTTTTGAACTGTGGTATTGGAGAAGACTCTTGAGAATCCCTTGGACTGCAAGGAGACTGAACCAGTCAACCCTAAAGTAAATCAGTCCTGAATATTCACTGGAAGGACTGATGCTGAAGCTGATGCTCCAATACTTTGGCCACCTGCTGTGAAGAACCGACTCATTGGAAAAGACCCTGATGCTGGGAAAGACTGGAGAAGAGGATGACGGAAGATGAGATGGTTGGGTGGCATCACCAACTGTATGGACGTGATTTGAGTAAGCTCTGGGAGTTGGTGATGGACAGGGAAGACTGGCGTGCTGCAGTCCATGGGATCACAAAGAGTCAGACACAACTGAGTGGCTGAACTGAACTAAATGTGATGTCACTGAAAGTGAAGCTGGGCAGAGATGCCCACAGTTGCTTCCTGGTAGCCGGTGAGAGTCGGCTTCAGCACATCACTGGATAGGAGATACACAGGTTTGACAGTAGGTGTCTTTCTAATTGGGGCTTCCTCGGTGACTCTTTCTAATGGCTTTTATTTTCTTTTTGAGGTAGTTGGGGGTTGAGAATAAATAGGAGGTCATATGCCTGAATGTGAGAAGAAAGACAGGGCTGGGAATGGAGACGATTTGATATCATGTTGCAGAAAATTAGAGACTGATCTGGTGTATTAGTCTGGTTTCTGTGAGGAAACAGATGGACACTCACATTGGGTGACTGAAGTAAAGCTTAACAAAGGGTTTGTTTCAAAGAAGGTTTAGGAAAAGACTAGCAACAGTGGAGAACCATTACCACCTCCTGGCCTGAAGCAGCAAGGGGAGGGAGTGATTCCCATCACCTGGAGAGAAGATGGGAAGAGGGAGAGGGCCACGTGCCAGAACTGTGGAATTGTGGTCTATGGTATAGACACATGGTAGACGGATCAGCTAAACCGTGGCAATTCAGCAAGGAGGGAGCTCGGGAAACAAATAGCTCCATCCACCCTCCAGGCTTCCTCTGGCACCCAGTGGCCAAATCCAGCTAGAAACTAGAGGGTGAGGGGGGCTGTCCGGGGATCATTCACACATAAAGTTAGAAGTCGACTCACTGTTGTATGTGTGCATGCGTGAGTGCTAAGTTGCTTCAGTCATGCCCAGCTCTTTGTGACTACGGACCAAGCCTGCCAGGATCTTCTGTCCATGGGATTCTCCAGGCAAGAATACTGGAGTGGGTTGTCATGCCCTCCTCCAGGGGATCTTCCCAACCCATGGATCGAACCAGGTCTCCTGCAGCTCCTTCACTGCAGGTGGATTTTTTACCGCTGAGCCACCAGGGAAGCCCCCTATTGCTGTATAGTGTTTCCCTATAGTGTTCAGTGGCCTTCAGGCAGGCATAAGGTCAAAAGCTGGATTCATCCTGGATTGGGATTCGGTAAAAGAAGAACAAAAGGAAAAAGTGAAAAAATTAAATAGTCATAAGGAGAATGGCCAGCTGGAAGGAGAGAAGAGGGGTAAGATGAAGGGAAAGAAAGTCCCACAACAGCCTTTCAAAGCACACGTTAATTCTGTTTTAGAGACTAGAAACTACAGGTAAAGGGTGGCCTGCCTAAGAAGTAAGCTTAGTTAGTGGAGGAGTCAGGAGACAGGTCTGCCGAGTGGGCAGGCAGTTTCTGCACCGCTGGTCCACCTGCAAGCTAAGGAGTGATCTGACTGATCCGGGGAGAGGGGGTACACGTTCATGTTCATTTAAACTCTTCATTGAAACCAAAATATTATTGGAACTTTCCTATCCTGTATATATGAACTCACACACACTGAAAAACTAAGATGCCCTTTGGTTTGTCATTACAGATGCTCACTCCCAAGGGACAAGCTAAGAGGCGGGTAGGGAATGTGCAAGGGGGTCTGTGATGAAACAGAAGTGGTGTTACGCTCTCAGGCAGGCTCTTTTCTCCAGTCTGCATCTGTTCTGATCTCCCCTCTATGCAGTACCTGACTAGGTTACCTTCTTCCTTACACCCAGTGGGGTGGGCAGAGGTGGTGAGAGAGTGCCATATGATCCTCCCTGTGTGTCTGGTACACAATTATAACCCATGCATATTCCCAGGGGCGTGGCCTGTGACAAATGCTTAGTGATTATAGGGTAAATGGAACTTTCAAGGGCCGTATTTCTGTGTCAAATATTACATGGTCTGACAACAGGATAAAAGATTAGAAATGAGAATTCTCTAATTGCAAATTCTTTCTAATTGGGAGAGGTACACAGAAAGCACTGGAAATAGCTAGATTGGCATTCCTGTGATATGACCTTGGAACTTAATCTCCCTTGGTCCATTTACAAAATCTCCTTTATAAAATTTGGCCAATACCTAAATGGGTCGTTGTAAAGATTAAAGGAGACCAAGGGTGCAAAGCTCCTGCCTCATGCAAGAACTCAGCTAAAGTCCATTCTTCCCACCTTCCTGTCCCTCTCTGGTCCTTCCATTACTTAACTCTTTCTTTCATTTCTCACAAGTACCACTTTCTTCCGATGCTGTATTCCATTGACAGAAGATAGACAGTGGTGGTTTGCCTACAACTTTCCAATCGAGATTACCCTAGATTTGTTTGGTTTTGGTCACTTTGGGGTCTTGGTGACCTCAGGTGACCATTCCGTGGAAACCATGGCATTTTGGATCATGGCTTTCCCCCCATCTTTGAATAAACACTGAAAGCTTTCTTTACCTTTTCTTCCAACTCTCATTTGCCATCTGGTGCCTGGTTTGGCTGCATCTGTGTTTGCTTAATGATTTGAGGCGAAGACTGAGTTTACATATGGGAAGAAGGAAAGGGCTTTGCTTGATTTCTTCCATATGTTCATTTATTCATATATTATGATTTTTGTAATCTCACCAGCACAGATCCCTTCAGACAATCCTTACCCTGTTCCTTGGAGACTCCCTTCTTTGTGTGTTCAGCTGGAAGTCTCTCTGAGAACATGTTTGCAATGCCCAATACCCTTGGCTTCCTTACCCAATACATACAGCTCGGCATGGCTTTTAGACGGGGACAAAGTCAGTGTTCTTGAAAGTTCTTCTTTTTGATTGGAGGAGGCCTATTTGACTCTGGCAATTCTGTGGAGTCAGGAGACCTGGGGTCTAGTCTCTGCTCTCCATCTCTAACTGGCGTGAACTCAAACAAGTTTTATAACCATTCTGGTCCTCAGTTTGTTTGTCATGTATCCAAAGGCTGAGGCTGGGCTTGCTCTGACACCTAAGAGCCTCACAGCACCCAATGTTCCCTCTTTTGTTTTTTCCTCTTCCTCTGGTACTGGGTCTGTGACTCTTACAGATGAGCATGTGAGGTCCCAATGTGTGTTTTCCCTCTTCTTAGCTTCCAGGAAGAGGTATGTATGAGGGGGGATCCAAGAAAGGCATTTCATCTCCTGCATAGTGCATGAATGAAAGAGGATGAGCTCTATTTCTTGTTTTGTAAAAAGTCACTGTTATTTCTTTCCCTGCAGTACACTTGGGACTCAGCTTAGGGTGAAAGTGGATCTAGGTTTGAAACCCATCTTCACCAGCCTATGGACCTGGGCAATTTTCTTAATATTCCTAAGTCTTAATCTTTCTTCTCTGTAAAATGGGAATAATATCTACCTCATAGGGATTGTGAGTAGAAAGTTAGTTCAGTTCAGTCACTCAGCTGTGTCCGACTCTTTGCAACCCCATGGACTTCAGCACACCAGGCTTCTCTGTCCATCACCAACTCCCAGAGCTTGCTCAAACTCATGTCCATTGAGTCAGTGATGTCATCCAACCATCTCATCCTCTGTTGTCCCCTTCTCCTGCCTTCAATATTTCTTAGCATCAGGCTCTTTTGCAATGAGTCAGTTCTTCACATCATGTGGCCAAAGTATTGGAGTTTCAGCTTCAACATCAGTCCTTCCAATGAACACCCAGGACTGATCTCCTTTAGGATGGACTGGTTGGATCTCCTTGCAGGCCAAGGAACTCTCAAGAGTCTCTCCAACACCACAGTTCAAAAGCATCAAGCTCTCACATCCATACATGACTACTGGAAAAACCATCGCTTTCACTAAACAGACCTTTGTTGGCAAAGTAATGTCTCTGCTTTTTAATATGCTGTCTAGGTTGGACATAGTTTTTCTTCCAAGAAGTAAGAGTCTTTTAATTTCATGGCTGCAGTCACTGTCTGCAGTGATTTTGGAGCTCCAGAAAATAAAGTCTGCCACTGTTTCTATTGTTTCCCCATCTATTTGCCATGAAGTGATGGGACCGGATGCCATGATCTTAGTTTTCTGAATGTTGGGTTTTAAGCCAGTTTTTTCAGTCTCCTCTTTCACTTTCATCAAGAGGCTCTTTAGTTCCTCTTCGCTTTCTACCATAAGGGTGTTGTCATCTGCATATCTGAGATTATTGATATTTCTCCTGGCAAACTTGATTCCAACTTGTGCTCACCCAGCCCAGCATTTCACATGATGTACTCTGCATATAAGTTAAATAAGCAAGGTGACAATATACAGCTTTGGCGTATTCCTTTCCCAATTTGGAACCAGTCTGTTGTTCCGTGTCTGGTTCTAACTGTTGCTTCCTGACTTGCATACATATTTCTTAGGAGGCAGGTACGGTGGTCTGGTATTTCTTCTTTAAGAATTTTCCACAGCTTTTTTGTGGTCCACATAGTCAAAGGCTTTGGCATAGTCAATGAAGCAGAAGTAGATGTTTTTCTGGAATTCTCTTGCTTTTTCTATGATCCAGTGGATACTGGCAGTTTGATCTCTGGTTCCTCTGCGTTTTCTCAATCCAGCTTGAACATCTGGAAGTTCTCGTAGCCTGGTGTTTTGTATAAATCAAGCGTTCACAAATGTTGGTTGCCTCTGTGCACAGTGGTTTCAGGGGTGAAATCTACTCTGCTGAAAAAGCTTCAAAGGAGGGAATTGATGATACTCAGAGAAGATCATAGAACCAGCTGGTGTCAAAGCCAGGACGAGAACTTGGGATTCTGGGCTGAAGATCTTTCCTATGAACTGAAGAGGGGTTGGAGGGTATGGAGCACTGGATGGGATACTCTGGGGAAAAGAAATAGGCGAAGGGAAGAAGGTGGCCTATGCCTTGCCCCAGAGGGCTGGTGAGTGGAAGAGAGTCTCAGTGTGGCCAGGAATGTGTATGAGGGGAGGAGGAGGGCAAGTGGAATGCTTTTTATGAATGTCCTCAAGTCACTCTGGGCAGTTCTCTCCCAGCCCGACTCCCTTCTCATTCCTCTGCCTCTTCCCACTCCTGCCTAGTCTGCGCTGGGAGTTGTTGTTGTTTAGTCACTAGGTCCTGTCTGACCCTTTGGCGACCCCATGGACTAGAGCCCACCAGGTTCCTCTGTCCATGGGATTTCTCAGACAAGAACACTGGAGTGGGTTGCCATTTCCTTCTCCAGGGGAACTTCCTGGCCCAAGGATTGAACCTATGTCTCCTGCATTGGCAGGTGGGTTCTTTTCCACTGAACCATCAGCGAAGTCCGGAGTGTAGCCCAAAAGAAAAAAAAAAAATTCTTTGAACGAATGTTTTGGATGTGGCTAGAGAAATAGGTGAGGTTATGTTTAATAGTTTGGGCAGGAAAGCTTTACAAGTTTGTTTGCAGAAGTCAAATCAATCTCTGCCAGGTAATCAAGGAATGATCTGCCAGGTTAGAGACAGGTGAGAAGAAATGATCATGTCCACAGCCTCCCTTGGACAGTCTGCTCAGGAGCGTGAGGAGGAGCGACATGACATGGCTAGTTCAGACAGCTGTCTCCTCAGATCCTTCCTCTCTCTGGCAGAGAGCTGGCTGAATCAGAGAGATGAGGGCTCACTCTTCCCCCAGGGACTGGTCCACTGCCTCTGATGCATGCGTGTATGCATGATATGGTATGTATGTGTGTATGCATCCTATATGTTATGGCTTGGCTGACATTCAAAGATGTGCTGGCATGAGCTGGCTGAAGGATGGGGGAAGCATGCATCCAGCAGAGGAGAGGACCATGTGGAGGAAGGGGAAAATGACACATTTGAGGCAGGAGAAGGCCAGCATGTTAGGAGCAGACAGAGCAAGAGCAAGGGTGGACGACACACAGCTGAGAGGCAGGCAGTGCCCGCACAGCCCTCGCTTGCAGCCTCCTTTCCCTGGGCTGAGGGAAGCCAGAGGCGCGCCACTGGGCTGGGCTGCTGTGTTCAACCTGGCAGGGGCCAGGTGCAGGGGTCCAGGGGGAAATCAGGGTAGTGCTTCTGGACAAAAGAGATGCATACAGATATAAGAGGTGCTCGGGAGGCTTTGGTGATGGAGGTGTTAGGGAGCAAACAGATGGTGGTGTTAGGGGACAAAAGTTGTCAGAAGCAACTCAAGAACTCATAGACATCTGGGCTTAGGCATCTGCCTGGTTAGTTGGAGGCAGAGTGAGGATTGGGATTGAGGGCTATCTGCACACAGCCTGCTTCTCTAGATCTGAAAGGGCCCACCCAGGGTCATGGAGCAGCAAAGCCTCAGCCCTGCCTCTTCCTGTTCAGAGGACATCAGGTATAAGAAAAGAACATCAGCAGAAATAATGTTGCAAAGGTTCCTCATAGACCTGGCCAAAGCTTACATCAGCCAGTCATGTGGGTTTTAAGTTCCATTTCTCAGTAAGAAATGGATTTGTTCTTGTAAGTGCTACAAGATCTGGCACCTACTTCTGAGATATGAAGGCACCTTTAAACAAAACAAAACAAAACAAAACAAAACAAAACAGCAGCTCTGGACAACCTGGAAGTTTAAGTGTAACTTTTGGATACTCAGCGCAGTATCTGTGGCTGAGACCCTCCCAAAGAGGCATCTCCTGGTTTCCTGAGGGTGGTCAGGAGGAGATGGGAAGACATGCAAATGTGTAAAGACAGAAGACACAAGGCCATGGAAAATGCTAGAGCGCTTATTCACAGACATCTTCGAGCAAGCAACTATGGCTGCTTGGAACCACAGAGCGTTTACCTGGGGGTGCATGGGGAGGGAGCCTCCACCCTGGAGTAAATGTGTACAGGACATGCATAGGGAACTCGAGGGGGAACCTGGGAGCTTTCCAAGGCTGGAATGGACATGAAGCATGCATTCTAAGTCGCTCTTTGCGACCCTATGGCCCATAGCCTGCCAGGCTCCTCTGTTCATGGGATTTCCTGGCAAGAATACTGGAGTGGGTTGCCATGCCCTCCTTGGGGGGATCTTCCCAACCCAGGGATTGAACTTGTGTCTCTTAAGTCTCCTGCACTGGTAGGCAGGCTGTTTACCATTAGTGTTACCTGGGAAGCCCATGGACATGGAGAGGCTCATTTAAATCAGACACTGGAAGGAAATTTCCTTCTGCCTCTTACTCTCTCACATCCCCAGCAGATTTCTGCTCAGGGGCCAGATCTTATTTCCATCCTTGTAGAAAAGAAGAAAATAAGAATCACCACCACTCCTTAAGCACTTATAGTAACCATGGCTAACATTATTTGGTGTCATATACATTTTCCACCATGTTAAGAGTGTACGTGCCTTATTTCATCAATAATCACAGTGATCCCGTAAGATGGGTGCTATAATTATTAACCCTATTTTACAGGGGAGAGAAGAGAGGTTATTGTACACCTGAAACTAACACAACATTGTGAATCAACTGTATTCCAATAAAAACTAAAATTACAAAAAGGTAAACAGAGGTTAAATAACTTGCTCAAAATTACCCAGATAGTAAATGTTAAATCCAGAATTCAAACCCAGGTAATAGAATCTATCTGTTTAACTCAGAGGTATATCAAAGGCAGGGTGGTATGAGCCATTTACCTTGAGTGTGGACAATGTGGGTGGGAGGGCTGTACTCTCTGTAGAGAATTAAAATATAAGAAGTAGACTGGTTAAAAGGTTCATCTGATTTTATTATCATAGGCATTGGCAATTTGTTGGTGGTAAATCTCCCCTCCAGGGCACACTTCCCATTCTCATAAAATTTCCCTAGAAGTTAGCAATCACTAGGCAGGTTTACAGATCTCAAATTCCATTTAAACACTTCCATCACACCCTGTGCCTCTCATTTAAGTTCTCATAATGAATATATTGGTTATAGGTACAATTATTTATTTATTCTCTGACTTTGTCATTGGGCCAACAACTCCAGGAGGGTAGGACCTATGTATACAGGTCATACTGAAGCACAGAGATTAGCTTGCTGATGATGCTCACCTAGTAAATATTTGCTGAATGAATGGATGGTGAATAAATGGTCAACCTGAAATGCTACTGGCTTCCCAGGTGGCTCAGTGGTAAAGAATCTGCCTGCCAGTGCAGGAGATGTAAGAGATGTGGGTTCAGTCCTTAGGTCAGAAGATCCCTGGAAGGAGGAAATGGCAGCCCACCCCAGTATTCTTGCCAGGAGAATCCCATGGACAGAAGAACCTGGCAGGCTACAGTCCATGGGGTTGCAAAGAATCGGACATGACTGTCTGAGCAGAAAATGCCACCTCCTCCAGGAAGTTTTCCTTAAGGAATGAAGGACTCAGCTTTTCAGAGTAAAGTGAAGTGAGTGATATTGGAAGAAGCTGTGTTGCTGGAGTGGGGCCCTTTTACCTCCATGGCAGCCCAGGAAGTACTCTGCCAGGTGAGATGAGTGTGGGTCTTAGTGTAGCTTTGAGCTTTGAACCCCAACATTTCTTCTCATGGAATCACCCTCCCCAGGAAGAGAAGACACCCTTTTTGAGATTGATGTTTGAGAACTACTAGTGACTGGATCTAAGGCCTGAAACTACTTATACTGAGACACAGATTTTGGATTATCTTTAGAACTGCTAAATCTTTGATCAGAATTTAGATTAAAAAAAAAAAAAAACCCAGTGTGTTCCTTAGAGAACTCTACTCTGTTTCTGAATGTTTCTCAGGTGCTGAACACAACTCTGCAGAAAACCCTATGATATGGGATGCAGTTTTTACTCCAAAATGGAAGCATGTTGGTTTATAAGTTCACTAAAACTAAGACACACTTTGCTAAAGCACTAGAGTTGGCATCCTCACGGGCAATTTCAAGCCTGTTTGTTAAATGAGACTGTAATCCTTTATAAATTGTTCTAGATATCATGCTGTATCATGTCCTCTTTTTCATCCTTTAAAAAAAAATATTTTTTTCTACCAAAAATAAAACGATGCTCCAGGCAGCCTTAAGAGATCCCAGGTCTCCTCTGACAGGTGGGTCACAGCAAAGTCATTCCTTGTGTTGGGACACCCAGGAGGAAGGCTGTGTGAACTGTACCAGGAGGGAACAGACACTCTGGGGTCAGGGGCAGAGACACTCTGGGCTCACAGCTGGCCAGTGGCAGGAACCATTGGAATGGCTCAGCATTTAACATGGAGTCAGGCAGAGTTGAGGTCAGATGAAAAGTCTCCTGACCCCCAAATTCTGCCATGATATCTTTGAAAATTTCTATGATGTTGGAGGAAGGGCCTTCATAAGTAAGGTCCCCAGGGCCCAGGTGACACCAAAGGCTTGCTTATCTCCATGGCTCACTACCTGGAGTCTTGATCCTACAAGAGTTTAATTAAGATAGTATCTCCAGAGGACAAATGTCTGCCTTTTCATTCTGTTTAATAAGAAGGGATTTGTGAAACAGTCAATCTGCTGGAAGGTATCTTCATTATATCAATATGATGGAGATGCCTAGAGCAAGTCCTAGAGGGGTGGGAAACGAGAAAGAGAAGTGAGGACAGAGGAGGCTAGATGTCCTCTGTAGCCCTTGATGTCCTAAGAAGCGTGAGAGAATCAGAGCCCAAGGAGAGTGAGCTTTAGAAGGAATTTTTCTTTTTGTCTCAATAATCTTTGTTTCCTTTTCCCTTGTCCTGCTTCCTCCCTCCCTCTCTTCTTTTCCCCGTTCTTCCTTCCTCCCACCTCCTTTCTTTCCTCCCTCTCTTTATTTACATTTATTGAACACCTACTACATGACAATCCCTGTTTTAGGCTCTGGGAATTACTGGTAAACAAAATTGGCATAGATGTGAATCAGTTCTAATGAAGTGGATGAAACTGGAGCCTATTATACAGAGTGAAGTAAGTCAGAAAGAAAAACACCAATACAGTATACTAACGTATATATATGGAATGTAGAAAGATGGTAATGATGACCCTATATGCGAGACAGCAAAAGAGACACAGATGTAAAGAACCNGGATCAGCAGCACCCTCTTCGGTGCCTGTGTGCTGAGAGCAGCTGCCGGTATCTAGAACAACTCCCAGCTGTTCTCCCAACTTTTCTCAAGCGTTTCCAGTGTCAGTGCCTCAGCTCAGTGAAAAGAGGAAGGGGGGGCGGCAAACAGAGGAGCAAAAGAGAGGCCTAATTTTAGCTGTAGCCAAAAGGACTTTCCCTTAAATACACTGTGATCTCAAAATACTTAGCTAAGCCCACATGGACTAGGCAGGGAGAGGATTTAAAGAGCTACAGAAGAAACATTCAAAGGCCAAAAGGGACAGCCCCTGCCTTCCTTTATGACTGGCAGGGAGAGGAAAAGGATAAAAGCAGAGTGAGTCTTCACTCTGTGCCAGGCTATGTGCTGGGTTCCATGAATGCATCAACTCAGTCATTCATCTCCTCCACACCGGTAATGGTGCAGAGACTAGGTCTCCTCATTTTACAGATGAGAAAGCTGCTGCTGCTGCTGCTGCTAAGTCACTTCAGTTGTGTCTGACTCTGTGAGACCCCATAGACGGCAGCACACCAGGCTACCGTCCCTGGGATTCCCCAGGCAAGAACACTGGAGTGGGTTGCCATTTCCTTCTCCAATGCATGAAAGTGAAAAGTGAAAGTGAAGTCGCTCAGTCGTGTCCGACCCTTAGCGACCCCATGGACTGCAGCCCACCAGGCTCCTCCGTCTATGAGATTTTCCAGGCAAGAGTACTGGAGTGGGGTGCCATTGCCTTCTCTGTGAGGAAGCTGAGAGCTGGTCAAACTGAAGTTGCTTTTTCCAAGATGGCAAAGTGAACCCAAGAGCCAGGATTTAAACCTGGGTCTGTCTGATTCCACCGTGTCTAACAAGATGTCGAACGAGGCCAGATGGGGCACTGGGTAAATGGGTTAAGTGGAGATTCAGGGCAGTCTCCGAGCAAGAATCCCGAGGATGCTGGCTCTCAGAACGCCAAGAGGCATCCTTGTGAGAACTGGCATCAATTGCTCAGGGCCTCGACTTTGTCCAATCCTGAAATCCCTCCCAAGCCTCCCAAGATGGGCTGGAGGAATGACCAGGCTATCACTAACCATTTAAAGTAGATAAATCATTTGGTGAATGTCCCCCTCACCCCATCCCTGACTCTAGCAAAAAAAGACCTGCACTTTCCACAATCAAAGAAGATGCACTGCTGGGCAAAGGCATCTGAACTGGCTAATCCGCACATCCCCACCCCCCTCACCCCTGCCTTCTCAAAGTCATGCTGGAATCTGGGTGCCTTCAGAAAATGAGCCACCTGGTAGGATTCATCACGTCAACTTCCTTCATCTCAGTTCAAGCTTAAAAGGCCTCTTCACTGGGAAGCTCCCCAGTGAGGTTTTCCACGCACATCTGGAGATTTCCCACAATAGGCCTTTGAAGCGGCCTGAAGGATTCCGGGAAGTCCGCCTCACTGGGCTGAGGTTTAAAGAGCAGAAGCCCACATTTATTTTTCTTTCCCGCCTTCTTTGACAGAACTCCCCCCAGTGGTTTGTGGGCATTTGCAAAGCAGCCCTGATTTGCAGCTCACTTCTTGGAGGGCTGCAGTCTTAAAGAAAAACGACCATGAGGCAAATTCAAAGGGAGCAATTGGCACCAGAAAGATCTGTTTGCATGTTGGGCTCCTCCGCCAGACTCTGACTCCTGCGTTAGTCATCTTTGCAGCAGGAGGCAAATGGACCCTGGACTCAAAGGGACTTGCTCCATGGCTCAGCATTGGTGACATTCTGTCAAGTCACTTAAACTCTCTGATCTGTGAAATGAATTAATGGCGCCTGCTTTGTATGGCACACTAAATGTTACATGAGTTGTGGTGAGAAAATCACTTTACATGTTGTTGTACATGAACTTTAACAGGCCCATGCTGGTTCCTCTGCCAGTATCACCCTCCCTTATATGAGC
Organism: Neotragus pygmaeus; assembly: GCA_006410875.1. Lineage (NCBI taxonomy): Eukaryota > Metazoa > Chordata > Mammalia > Artiodactyla > Bovidae > Neotragus > Neotragus pygmaeus. Next base: position 3,465,065 of record SJYV01017599.1, on the reverse strand, counting down.
TAGAAGTGACTTGTTCTTTACAACTCAACTCACGTGGTGGTTTCCTCCTCTAGCAATGTTTTACCTCCATATTGCATAGGCTAGTTTAGGTAGGTGTCTTCCATGCTTCAATACCTACCTATCTCCTAATTCATAGTTTATTGTTATTTCCATTTATAGCATGTCTACCATGCCCCCTATCTCCACTGTAATGGCTGTAGATACATGGGAACTTTTTCATTGCTGTGTCTCCATACCAAGCACAGTGCCTAGTATAGAGATGTGCTCAGTGAATATCAATTGATTAATCAATGTATCTAACAAATATTTATTAAGCAGCTACTTTGAGTCAGGCACTATTTCAGCTATTGAACATATATTAGTGAATAAAACAGACACAGCCCTTGCTTTCATAAATTTATATTCTTGTAGGAGAATCAAAAAACACACTAAGGAAATATATAAAAGTGACTTCCTTTTATAGCTCCAGTGTGTAAAGAAGTTAGAAGTCATTACTCCCATTCCTATAATAAGAAAAGAACTAACAAATGGAAAGTTACTGATGGTGCTCAGATTGTTTCCGCCTGCAATGCAGGAGACCCTGGTGCGATTCCTGGGTCAGGAAGATCCATTGTAAAAGGGATAGGCTACCCACTCCAGTAATCTTGGGCTTCCCTTGTGGCTGAGCTGGTAAAGAATCTGCCTGTGATGTGGGAGACCTGTGTTCGATCCCTGGGAAGATCCCCTGGAGAATGGAATGGCTACCCATTCCAGTATTCTGGCCTAGAGAATTCTATGGAGAGGCCGTGGGGTCACAAAGAGTCAGACATGACTGAGCGACTTTCACTTCCACTCAGATTGGAGAAATGAGGTTACGGGGAAAACCGCCAGCCTGAGTTCTGGAGAGACAGGAGAATGCCAAAGAGTTGCAGGCCAGAGCTCCTCACCTACAGTAGAAGCCACTGGAGTCACAAACCGGTAGAAACATTTAAGTGATAATTTTGATGAAGTGCTGGGGGCTGAGTGTGTATTAGCATGAGACTGAGAAATTTCAGGGGCTGTAGTTTTAGGCGGAGCCCCACACATTACGAATTTCACCTCTGCAAAGAAGCAGGAATGATCCCCCAGCGGTTCAGCAGGAGTGAAAGAGAAGGAGCACTGTGAAATATGCCAGAGACTCTATAACAAAGGGCTACTTTTAAGGAAAAAGGCTTAACCAAAGCCTCATCCTATCCAGGGGAGGGACATCCCTAGCCTCTTCTAACCTCCCTTTCTCACTTAACAAGGGAGGTAAAAAGGTAAGAAACCTTTGTGAAGGTCACAACCCAAGGACACAGGCTCAAGATTAAATCAAAAGATTCCACAGTGCTTTCCCTTTCCCTCCCCTTAAAACCCCACTAACAGTGCTCTAGTAAAATAATAGTGGATTACAGCTGAAAGATGCAGGCTCTGCTTATGGAGGAGTTCCTGGGGAAGCCCTCAGACAGAGAAACAATTTAAGCCTACATCAAAGAAAGAAAGAAAGAAGAAAAAAAAAAGGCAGAAATCAATGAAACCGAACACAGGAAAACAATAGAGGAAATCAATTAAACTAAAATCTGGTTGTATGAAAAGGTCAATTAAATAGATGAACCTTTAACCAGGTTAACCAAGATAGAGAAGGGACACAAAATACTAATAACAGATATTAAAGAGAGATCATGATTACTGATCCCATGGACATTGATCAGATAAAAAAAGAATCTATGAGCAACTCCATGGCCATAAATTTTATAACTTAGATGAAACAGACTATTCAATGAAAGATTCAAACTTAAAAAAAGTCCACAAAGCGCCAGGCTCAGACGGTTTTACTAGTGAGCCCTACCAAACACTTAAAAAATAAATTATACCAGTTCTTCACTATCTCCTCCAAAAAAAAGAGGAACAGAAGAAAGACATTCTGACTCATTCTGAGGCCAGCATTACTTTACTACCAAAAATCAGATAAAGACATTTCAAGAAAGGAAATCCAAAAACAAATGCATGTCATGAATATAGATGCAAAATCTTTAATATTATCAATATATTAGCATGTCAAATTAAACAATGTATAAAAAGAAATATACACCACAACAAATAGAAATTATTCCAGTTCAACACTGGTTCAACACTCAAAATTCAGTCAGTGTAATTCACCACCTAAACAGGTTAAAGAATAATAATCATATTAATAGATGCTGAAAAGACATTTGATAAACTTTAACACCTATTCATGACTAAAAACTCTCAGCAAATTGGAAAATATGGGAACATATCCAATTTGATAAAGAATATCTACCAAAACCTCTACTGCTCACATCATACTTAATGAGAAAAAACTTTTTCTTTTAAAACTGGGAACAAGGCAAGGATGTCTTTCCTTACCACTCTTATTCGAGATTGTATTGGTCTTAGATGGTACAATAAGACTAGAAGAGGAAACAAAAACCATACAGATTGGGAAGGAAGAAATAAAGCTGTCTTCATTCTCAGATGACATAACTATCTATGTGGAAGACTCCAAATAATAAAACAAACAAACAAAACACCTTTTTGAACTAACAAAAGAGCACAGTAAAGGCACAGGACATAAGGTAATATATAATTATGTCCCACAAGTTGGTAGCAACGAAATATTGAAATTTGAAGTTAAAATAATTTATATTAGCATACTGCAAAACCTTATTTTGGCATAAGTTTAACATAAAATATACAGAATCTACATATGGAAAAGAACATAACTCTAATGAAAGAAATTAAAGAAGATCTAAGTAAATGGAGAGATATTCTGTATTCATGGATTTTAAGATTCAATATTGTTAAGATGACAAATTTTCCCAACTTGATCAATAGATTCAACACAGTCCTAATTGAACACTCAGAAAGCTATTTTGTAAATCATCAACAAAATGATTCTAAGATTTATATGGAAAGGCAAAAGACATAGACTAGTCAAGATAATAGTAAAGAAGAAGAACAAAGTCAGACTTCATGACTCACTATGTGAAGTGAAAGTCATGTCTGACTCTGTGACCCCATTGACTAGGGCCTGCCAGGCTCCTCTGTCCATGGAATTCTCCATGCAAGAACACTGAAGTGGGTAGCTGTTCCCTTCTCCAGGGGATCTTCTCAACCCAGGGATCAAACCCAGGTCTCCCACATTGCAGGCAGATTCTTTACTATCTGAGCCACCAGGGAAGTCCAAGAATACTGGAGTGGATAGTCTATGCCTTCTTCAGGGGATCCTCCTGACCCAGGAATTGAATTGGGGTCTCCTGCATTGCAGGCAGTTTCTTTATTGGCTGAGCTACCAGGGGAAGCCCGTGACTTACATAAAGCTATAATAATCACAATAGTGTGGTACTGGTGAAAGAACAGGAAAACAGATCAATGAAGTCAGTCCATAAATAGGCCCACACGAACACAATTAGCTGATCTTTGACAAAGGAGCAAAGTCAATTCACAGGATAAAGGGTAGTCTTTTCAATAAATGATGCTAAACAACTGGACACACACATGCAAACAAAATAATAAAATAATCTATGCACCGACATTATACCTTCCACAAAACCTAACTTAAAATGGTTCATAAACCTAAAGGTAAAATGTACAACCATAAAAGTTCTAGGACATAACACAGGAGAAAATTAAGGCGGACTCGGGTTTAACAAAAAGAACAATCCATGAAAGAAAAAATTGATTAGTTGGATCATTAACATTTAAAAACTGCTCTGTGATAAGACAATTTCAAGGGAATGAATAGACTAGCCACAGACTTGGAGAACATATCTGTAAAACATATATTTGAGAATTTGTATCCAAAATATACAAAGAATACTTAAAATTCAACAATAACAAAAGAAGCAACCCGGTAAAAAGATGACCAAAAGATATGAACTTAACCAAAGAAAATAGACTAATGGCAAATAATCATACGAAAGATGCTCAACATAATTTTCCATAGCAAATTAAAAATTAAAACAATAGTGATTTATCACTCTAAACCTATATGTCACTACAAAATAGCCCAGATCCACAAAACTGGCAGTATCAAACTTTCACATAAATGGTGAACAACAGGAACTCTCAATCTTTGCTGGTGGAACTGCAAAATAGTACAGCTACTTTGGAAGATAGTTTGCTCTTTTATAACACATGTGAACATAGTCTTATTGTACAACCTAGCAATTGTATTCCTACCCATTTGAAAACTAAAGTCCATATAAAAACCTACGTGCAAATATTTATTCATAGTCTCCAAAAACTGGAGACAACCGAGATGTCCTTCAGTAGGTGAGTGAATAAATAAACTGGTATATCTGTATCATCTACACCAATTGAATATTACTACACAATAAAAAGAAATGAACTAGCAAGCCTCAGTAACACATGGATGCATCTTAAATGCATATTACCAAGTGAGAGAAATGAGTCTGAAAAGATTACATATCCATGATTCCAATTATGTGACATTCTGGAATATAACCGTGTATATACAACATTGTGCATTTGTCCAAACCACTGAATGTTACAGCACAAAGAGTGAACCATGAGATATGCAAATTCAAAAAATAATTTCAGAGATGAGGGGAACGCTATGATGGAATATAGTAAGTGTCAAGCAATCTAACTGTAATACAATGTATGATATGAGACAGTCTCACTGTAGGTTGTGGGAGATTAAGTTGCTGATCTAAGTAATTTTGGAAATGAGTAGAGTTTGTAAAATGAAAGCCAAAAGAAACTGTACATAAACTCTGTACTCTCGTTGATGAAGCTATACTCCATAAGAGTCTGGCTTAACAATTCTGAAATTTCCATACAGGTACACTGGAATTGAACAATTAAAAAATGATGGTGAATGGTGGGAGCCAGGTTTCTCACTATTTGAGTGAGGGTTTACAAATAAGCGAAAGGGGAAGGTTAGAATGATTCATGTGGTAACAGACTACAGTTGTAGACATCAGTATAAACTAATGTGTAGCTTAATGTAGACAGAGATGGTTATATATAGAAATATTTATAGAGATGGGTATACACACAGATTAGTATATGCACATAAATTTCCTTTCACTGTCAGCTGGCCTCCCTAGAAGCAAAAATAGCTCAGTAGCAGGGAGCACACTCGATGCCCAGATTTTGGTTTCTAATATCATTCTCTAATAAAAACAATCAGAGTTCCTTGGAGAAGTGGCTGATTCCAGGTCTGGGGCAAGAAATATAAAAGATGAGCCTGGAACATCTTGTACTGCCCAAAATTAAAGAAGTAATTAAAAAATACATACAGAATTATGAGGTTATATCAGGGAGATAAAGAAGGCAATTAAGGAGCTTGCAATGGTCAAAAGTGGAAGAATTGGGAAACAGAGTAAGTAGTATCGGATTATAACCCAAAATATACCATAGATATCTAGGAACCAAAACTATCATAAAGAAATGACTGAGTAAATACAGAAAGAATGAATGAATAAGGAGATGAAGCTCCCACAAAGAAGAATTCTAAGTCTATGTAAATATTCCATCCTTAAGGAAATAGAGCATAATTTCCATGCTGTTAAGTGTGGGATTCACATAGTGACGTCCTCCCAAAGAGAACAGCATATCAAGTAGAAAAAAGAGTCATTTTATAGTGGAGAAACCTGGCCTACACTACCTCAGCCAGGAGATCAAAGTCAGCATCAACACTGACAAGTCATGTTAACAGTATGTACCTTTGATGTGATGTGATGAGAATGGTACTTCATCTCTGTGGTCCTCCCCCCGAAAACTTACAACCACAGTCTAATCATAAGAGAAGCATCAGACAGATACCAACTGAACATTCTACAAGACTCCTCCAGACTGTCAGGGCCATCAAAACCCAGAGAAGCTAAGGACACATGATGTTTAAGTGTAATCTAATATACTGGCTGGGATCCTGGAACAAGCAAAGGATATTGTGTTAAAATTAAGGAAATCTAAATAAAGTACGGACTTTAAAAATAACTGTCAATATTGGTTAACACTTACCTTATGTTAGGTGGTGATGAGTACTAGGGAAACAGAATCAAGTAGGATAAGGGGATGAAGAATTCTCTACAGGAGTAGAGAAGGCAGTTTATACAGGGCAGCAGGCATGGCATCGCTCTGAAACAATGTTTGAGCAGAGATCTGAAAGGGATGAGAGGATGAACCATGCAAATATCCAAGGAAGAGGATTCTACACAGAGGAACTGTATGTCTGAAAGCCCAGAGGTGGAAGTGTGCTTAGTATATGGACAGAGAGTGAAGGGGCCAGGGCAGATATGCAACCTGGGAAAGGGGCAAAGAGCTGGAGACAAAGGCAGAAAAGGACTGGGTGCCAGGTGGGCAGCCCCGTAGGCCACAGTGAGGATCAAATAAATCAATAAATGAGATGAATGGAAACTGTTTATTTTGAAATTTATTTTAGGTACTCCAGTCTTTCAAAAAAAGTTTAAATAAAGAGACATCCTTGGTAATACACCTCCCTCCCCCAAGCATATGCAAATATTTTATCATAAGAATACAAAATCTCTTAGCCATTAATTGCTCTAGCAAGACCCTCTAGACCCACCAAAGCAGTCTAAGGCATGCCATCTCCTCCCTGAAACTAAATTTCAGTCTAGTTTCTAGACAGGCAAAGTGAAATGAAGGCTTGAGGCCAACTTTTCACATAATTCAATTAAAAAAAAAAAAACAACTACATATGAAATCTTTAGATAATGGAAAGAAAAGTGGATTTTCCTCTCTTCGTTATTAGAGCAATTGGCTCAAACTCTCATTTCATTTTGGACATGTAGGCACAACCCAGAGTCTGTAATTAGTTTCAAACCACCAAAGTAGTAACAGAATAAAACCTCAACTAACTGAAGGAACTTTTTTTCCCTGACATACTTGGCTTTCAATGACTAGAGGCATAAGGCATTGATCCAAAAAGCAAGCTTATGACCGAGACTGATTTAAAAAACAAAACAAAGTAACTCGCAAAGTATGCCTTGGGTGAGTCCAATATAAGCTCCTTACCTACTGCCTTTTCCCTCTCTAATTCCAGTCCCACATATGGAGAGAAGTTATCCTTCAGGATGACAAAATCCCCAGTCATTGGAGGACAGCCCCCCAGGCTCCTCACTAGCCTGCTAAGATAGGCACAGAACTTTCACCTCTTCCAGAGATTTGTACCAATCGGCTGAGATAAAAAATACTTTTATTTGAACTTCCTTTTTACCAGAAAGGTACACGAACAAAGGCATTCAATTGCATGAATATGAGAATAAAGTGTGAATCTCTCAATAGTGGGGACTTGATCTCAGAGCATCTTGGATTACTTATGGCTACACTCAATCACTGGACATGTCTTTGGAGAAGCCAGTCTTTCTGAACCTTGGTTTCTTCATCTGTAAAATGACAATTCTAATGTTTGCCTGAAAAGCTCTTATCAAGATGAGATGTAAGTTCATTTGTATCTTTAAAAAAAAAAAAAAAGAAACTCATTTACAAAACAGAAACAGACTCACAGATTTAAAGAATGAATTTACGGTTGTCAGTGGGGAAAGGTGGGAATGAGGGATAAATTGAGAGTTTGGGATTGATATGGACACACACTGCTATGTTAACTCATATATGTGGAATCTAAAAAAATAGTACAGATGAACATATTTCCAGGGTGGGAACAGAGATGCAGATATAGAGAATGGACATGTGGTTACAGGGAGGCAAGGGGAGCAGGGGATGAGTTGGGAGATCAGACTTGACAGATAGCTAGTGGGAACCTGCTATAAAGNGGCAATAAGGAGTTCATGATCTGAGCCACAGTCAGCTCCTGGTCTTGTTTTTGCTGACTGTACAGAGCTTCTCTATCTTTGGCTGCAAAGAATATAATCAATCTGATTTCAGTGTTAACCATCTGGTGATGTCCATGTGTAGAGTCTTCTCTTGTGTTGTTGGAAGAGGTGTTTGCTATAACCAGTACATACTCTTGGCAAAACTATTAGCCTTTGCCCTGCTTCATTCTGTACTCCGAGGTCAAATTTGCCTGTTACTCCAGGTACCTCTTGACTTCCTACTTTTACCTTCCAGTCCCCTATAATAAAAAGGACATCTTTTTTGGGGGGTGTTAGTTCTAGAAAGTCTTGTAGGTCTTCATCCTTCATTTTAATCCTGTTATCTTAAAATGTAAACTGTGGGAGTGGGTCTGGTAAAATTTTTACAACCTTGAGACATTCTTTTGATCTATTCTAATAACCAATTAAAAAGTGTATAACCCCCTTACTTAGATTTTTCCAGGGGGGCACTCTCCATCTCCCTTCTGATGTCTATTTTAGAAGCTTTCTCTGTCCCTTTTTTACTTTAATAAAATTCTCCTACACAAAAGCTCTTGAGTGACCAAGCCTGGTCCCTGGTGTGGAAGCTAAATCTTCTTCAGAGATTACGAATCAGACACTGTTCACCATAAGCTGTCACTGACTTTCCCAGCTCCCACCCAGCTTGACTTTGTTGGCAGAGTAGTTTCCTCATTATGGCATCTCCCGCTCCAAAGCATTCCACGGCTCCCTACTGCCTGTGATGGGAGGTATCATAGTGGTCCAGGTATAGAGCCTGTAATTTCTGGTGTTCTCTGTCTGAGTCCATGGGCAACCAATAGTAGCTTACAGGATCAGAGCAAGCGAGGACAATTTTACCAGCAAAGCCTAAGAGTATACTGTATGGACATATCTAAAACCCCAACTGAAAGCACATGTATCCACAGAAGAAGTGAACAACATAAAATCCCTGTGCTGTTGAACTAGGCATGTAGCATATTTCTGATTTTCCCATTAATATTTGACTGCTACAGTGTAAGCCTCAATGTTCTCATCTGCAAGACAGGACAATATTAATTGTGCATCATGGATGGATTGGTAGGGTTAAAGAGGAGTATGTATCTAGAGTGCCTGGGTCAGCAACCCTTTGCCAAAGTGTTACCATAATTAGCACTATTATTATTCTAAAGCCCCCTCTCAGCCTTCAAAGTCCTGTACAATTTGTTCCTACTCTATTTACCCATTCACAGGGTTGTTTGATGGATTTTGCCCAGAAGTCTGCTGAATTGAAAATACACTCTGGTAGAAGAGAAAGGTAAAGCAATTGGAACTGACAGTAACCTGCAAGGGGAGGCAGAAGGAAAAAGAGAACCATGGAGGAATGCAAAGGATTGCTAAGGCATCAGATAGCAGGCATCTCTTACGTGTCAGGCATTGCACTAAACAATTCATATATACTGCATGTAGGATACTGGTGAAGATCACACGTTCTGGATCAGGCCACTGGGTTCCACTCCTAGTTCTATCTGTCACTAACTAATGACCTCGGTTAAGCTATTTAAAATACCCATGGCTTATTTTCTTCATCTTTCAGTTGGGATGATTTATAGCAAGGGTTGGCAAATTTGTTTCTGTAGAAAGCCAGATAACAAATTCTTCAGGTTTGGTTGGACATACAGTTTCTGTTGCACCTACTCAACCCTGGAGCTATAGTGTGAGAGAAGCCACAGAGCAGACATGAACAGATGTGCATAACTACGTTCCAATAAAACACTATTTGCACAAATAAGCAGTGGGCAAGAACTGCCCATGGTGAGTAGTTTGCAACCTCTAATATACACTTTACCTTATAGGGTCTCTAGAGGATTGAAGAGAATACTGTTCATGCTTTTATTTTTTCTTCTTTAAAAAACTTTTTATTTTTTAAAATTAATTTAATTGGAGGCTAATTACAATATTGTAGTGGTTTTTGCCATACATTGACACGAATCAGCCATGGGTGTACATGGGTTCCCCATCCTGAACCCCCCTTTCCACCTCCCTCCCCATCGCATCCCTCAGGGTCATCCCAGTGCACCAGCCCCGAGCACCCTGCCTCATGCATCGAACCTGGGCTGGCGATATGTTCACATATGATGATATACATGCTCAGTTCATGCTTTTACAACAGCGTTTACACACTGAAATTGCTCAACAAATGGTCGCTGTTGTTATGATAATAAACCCATGGAAGAGGTGTTAGGATGGTCTTTTCTAGGGAAAGAAATTAAATCTCAGAAATAACCAGGTAACTTCTTCAAGATCTGATACTGTCTAATAGCAGCAGAGTCAGACTCAGAGCAGAGGCTGGTTGGTCTTTAGAGTCTATAATTTTTCCACTGTAATTTTGTCAACTTCACAGATCTTATCAAAACCAAGACCTTATTTCACAGACCAGCAGAGAACCTGTAACTCTGATCCTTTATCTACAAGTGTTTTGGGGCTTGATTCAAAATCTGGTGATACCCAGAATTTCATCATTCCTCCACCAGAATGATGAAATCAGGACGGGGATCCAAATGAGCACTGTAGGCAAGCCCTTGTCTTTATTTCCCTTGAGTCTTGATCCAAGTCAGTGGGGAACAGGTGTGGAATTCATGCTCACCCCCTCGTGGGTGCTCACAGTCTCAGCCTTTGTTGGCTCTGGCGTCGGTTTCCTATGACACGGATGGATCAACTGCCTTTGGGGAGCCCTAATTAAGTGCACAAATAGGGCAGCTTTCCCAAGTCTCACATTAGTTCTGCTGTGGAATGCCAGAATTTTCTACCATGGAAAAATGCTTTATGCCCTGACTCTTAACAAACACACCAAGTTCAAATGCATTTCTGGGGAGGGGGTTGGGGACAAGAATTCCAAGCGGTTATGTGAGAAGGCAAGGAAAGAAAGGGCTTTTCTTGAAAGGGGGGAAAAAAAGGGCATCCAGAAATGTCACCAAAATGCCCTGCAAACTCTCCAGCTTGCCTTGAGCTGTTCTTTGTCTGAAGAACTTGAAAGTGATTTATGTCTCTCTTTCCTTGGGTCAGCAATTGGCTTCTTAAACCTGAGACTCTGAAGCAGGTATTGACAAAGATTTCTTTCCATATGGATAAAAAGAAATACACATGGGATAAAAAGAAAAAGTAATCCCAATTAAATGGAACAGATCTTGTACGTTTCAAAACTGTACACCTCTGCAACATGTTATTTCTCTTTTCCCTCCTCCTCCCCTTCCTCCTCCCTCTCACTTCTCACCCCAAAGCCCAGTCTGCCAATGTCTATTCTAGGGAAAGCTTCTCTGGTTCTGTAACTAAGGAGAGGCCATAATGGTTGGTTTTGAGCATGTGGGTTTAGCACTAATCAGCTGTCTGCCTTTATGTCTAATGCCACATCTTTGGGAGTAAAACTATTTAGGCTACAGACCCCAAAAGGCACCGTGTGTTGTCTATATCCAGAGTTCAGTGGACCACTGTGTTGATGTATTTTCCCTCATCAAAGGATGGAAAGCAACTTAATGCTCCTACAAAACAATGCAATGGTGGGAATCACTGGGCTGGGAGTCACAGAGATTTACCACCACAAGGGGATCTTCCAGGCTCCAGGCTGTCAGGACAGATGCAACCCTTCAACTGCCCACAAGTAGTTCCTGCTGCTTCAGGAGAGATGAAAGTGAAAGTCGCTCAGTCATGTCTGACTCTGCAACCCCATGGACTATACAGTCCATGGAATCCTCCAGGCCAGAATACTGGAGTGGGTAGCTGTTCCGTTCTCCAGGGCATCTTTGCAATCCAGGGACTGAACCCAGGTCTCCTGCATTGCACGCAGATGCTTTATCAGCTGAGTCACCAGGGAAGCCCCAGGAGGGATGAAGGGGCCTTTACTAAAGGGAGCCATAGTTTATTAACCTGATAAACTGTCTTTTGAGTCCTGGACAATTTAACGATCAATTATTAATAATTAGACTAGGACATCAGACATAAGCTGGGTTTGTCCTGGGTGTGTTGATATTTTCCGTTTTACTTCTGCGGACCTCTTGATGGTTAGAGAAATTTAGAGAAATGATCTCTATGGTCACAGAAAACTGAAAGTTTCAGACTTTGAATTTTGATTTTGATGCCCTTATTCTGTGTTGTCTCTTCTTACAGAGTCCACCAGGCTTCAGACTTCACAGAAGCAAAGACGGACCTAGAAACGACTGAAATATACAATTACTAAAGGTATACCATTTTGATTCCAGCAGCTGGGGAAGAAACTCCATTCTTAACAATCAATCAGGAAGGGCTATCTTCTTGGAAGCCCCAGCTCAGCAGTTCCCAGTCTCTGGACCAATATAACCTCCAAGCCTCTTGGAGATCTGCAAAGCATTGCCAGCTTCTTAGTTTGCTTTGCCACTGTGCTGAGACAGCCAGTGCCCAGCTGTGTCTGACTCTTTCTGACCCCTGGACTGCAGCCGCCAGGCTCCCCGTCCATGGGATTTCCCAGGCAAGAATACTGGAGTGGGTAGCCACGTCCTTCTCGAGGGGATCTTCCTGACCCAGGGACTGAACCCATGTCTCTTACTCTCCCGCATTGGCAGGTGGATTCTTTACCCTTAGCACCACACGGGAGGCCCATATAAGCACCTAGAAAAAAAACCCAAATAACCCAACACCTACTCAACTTTTACTATGGCCATCATGTCCTAATGAAAAAGAGCTTTAAATGGGCAGAGAATCCAAACAAGAGGGCTTAACAAATACGTATAGCTGATTCACTTTGCTGTACAGCAGAAACACAATGTTGTATCATTGTGTTACACTCCAGCTTGCCAGTATACTTTTATACTCCAATAAAAGTCAAGTAAAAAGCAAATCCATATACCACCAAAATATAAATAAATAAATCCAAGGGGGTTGGAAAAGATTTTAACACTAAAGGCGGGGAAAACAGTTTTCATAATCTCAGAATATAGGGAAATCATTTAAATTGTTCACATACAGTTTTGGTAAAACCTTGACAGACTGCCCTCACTTTTTCACCTCCCCTCTACTAGTGGCACTCTGTTAAAGAGCTGCAATAAGGTTCAGTTTTATGGGTATGTCACCTGTGCAGTTGCCCAAGGCCCTGTGCCAGGAAGGGCTCAAGCTTGGGTTCTGTGATTTGCAGGCCCTCCTTGTTTGGAAATTCTTGATTTTATCTTTGAATGTGTGCTTTGCAGATGAAGGCTGATGGAACAATGGAGCATATGCTGGGCGGGTGGGGGAAGACCTGCTACTGCCTCTGCTTTTCTAGGATCAGTTCTTGGCTACGTGCTCCTTGCCTTTGGGCACTTTACCCCATTGACCCACTGCTGACTACGTACCCCCAGGGTGGCATGGGGAGGGGCAGTACAGGGACAAGCACAGGCGTGGGGCGAGCCAGGCCAGCCGTGAGCCTGCCTGTGGTGTCTCAGGGCCAGACGAGCAGTGCCTCTCCCGCCCCGGGCCCCACTGCCGTGGAGTGTTGCAGAGACGCCTGGGGAGCCGGAAACCCCCGCGGGTGGCCTATCAGCCAGCGGCAGGTGCCCCTCATCAGTTTCTTGACTTTCAACAAGTTCTATTAAGGTTAGATTTTATCTGCAATGGATTAGCCTGTGCTAGAAAATGAGAAGGCAATGGCACCCCACTCCAGTACTCTTGCCTGGAAAATCCCATGGGCAGAGGAGCCTGGTGGGCTGCAGTCCATGGGGTCGCACAGAGTCGGACACGACTGAGACTGAGCAACTTCACTTTCACTTTTGACTTCACTTTCACTTTCATGCATTGGAGAAGGAAATGGCAACCCGCTCCAGTGTTCTTGCCTGGAGAATCCCAGGGATGGGGAGCCTGGTGGGCTGCTGTCTATGGGGTCGCACAGAGTCAGACACGACTGAAGTGACTTAGCAGCAGCAGCAGAAAATGAACTTCACATTTTAAGGATGAATGAAAGGGTCTTTAATGACTTCTACTTACCTGACAGTGACCCATTCCTGACTGGTCAATTGGAGTAATTGTCAGGAGCAGAGAGTGGGGTCAAGAAATTAACCATCATCATTAAAACCAAGGGCTTCCCAGGTGGCACTAGAGGTAAAGAACCTGCCTGCCAATGCAGGAGACATAAGAGATGGGGCAGTCCCTGGGTCGGGAAGGTCCCCTGGAGGAGGGCATGGAAACCCACTCCAGTATTCTTGCCTGGAGAATTTTATGGACAGAGGAGCCTGGTGGGCTACCGTCCATAGGGTCGCAAAGAGTCTGACACAAAGCGACTTCACATGCATGCATCTCACTGAGAGACCCTGGCCCCTAAAGAGCCCCTACACTCCCCTTCTTGTAAGTAGACTCTTTGAGCAGCAGCTTCGATACCCAGAGGTCCTTGTGGAATACACATTTCCCCAGGGGCTAAACATCTGCCTGTTGGGAGTCATTTCCTGCTTGGCCTGGATTGAGTGCTAATTGTCATCCTCACTATCCTTCACGGGTGAGTGGCTCTTCACAGTTTAGAAAGTACACACTTAATCTCATTTTCGGGTGAACTTGAAAGAGCTTATACTTTGGAATTTTGCACCAATCTAGGTTCAGGTCCCAACTCTCTCACTTTCTAGCTGTGTGGCTTCTTGTTCCTCGTTTTTAAGTGGAAATGACAGTATCTACCTACCCCACATAGCCTAAATTGAAGATTAAATGGGGTTATATAATCCAGCATATTACCAGACAATCAATTAGCATCCAATCCTTTCTTCTTCCTGGCCTTCCACTGGAGATGAGAAATGATGCTTGGGGAGGCCTTGTCTCACCTGGGAAACCCACCCAACAGGTGCTGAGCCAGGCATCCTCCCAGTCTGGGTACCTAAACACTGTTCAAGAGGATGCACTGCCCCAACAGGAAAAAGCCCAGGACAGGGGAGCCGCAACGAGCCCTGGAAACCCGAGAAGCTGCTTCTCAAGGATCTGGATTTGGGCCCACAGAACTAGTTTTGACAGGTGAGAGGAAACACTGAAATGCGGGGACAGACATGGAGGGCAAGGTAGAACGCATCAAGGAGCAGCACAGCCTCCTCCCTACCCCTCCTGTCTTTCAGCTCTGCCCTCTGAAGAGGCTGGTGGGAACTTCGTGATTGTGCTGGAGGCAGCACGAGGTGTGTTTTAGACTAAGAATCAGGAAGCCCTGATTCTAGTCTCAGATTTTCTCTCTATAAACTTGGGAATGTCACTTCCCACTTGGGAAACAAATGTCTCCATCTGTTAAATGCATTAGATGAGATGACTTAGGTCAATCTCATCTTTGATTCTTTAGAGAAAGGATAGCTATAAAAACATATTCTGTAACCTGCTAGGGCAGGCCCATTGCACCAGGATGGACCCCTTCAGAGCCATGGCTTTAGGAAGGACTGGCCCTAGTCCAGGATGCTGGTTTCTTGGGCAGGCCATTTGGTGAGACTTCACAATGACTGGTCATCTGATGATTCTTGCGTCTCTACTCACACCCAGGGCACCTCGTGCAAATGGGCTATGACTGACTTGGTGAACAGTAACAGATTCAGACATTTCCATGCGAAGTGTTTTGACAGTCCTCTCCAAACAGAAGGAGCACAGTGGGCTGCTGTGATGAGAATTCTGGGGAGTACTATTTCTGGCTGTGTTTTGGTTTACCCTTGGCCTAGTACACAGGGTACAGTTGAAAATGGCCCCTGCTGAGAACACTTTCTTGCCTTTTGGGGCAAAATTTCCAAATTTTTACATGCAGCCTGTCAGCTCCAGACCTGCTGCCCCTTCCTCCACCTCCTCTGGTCTCCCAGAAAAGCAGGGTCACGCCACTACTCCACTCTGCTCCCACTGGGCCTCTGAGTCATTCCCGACAGAGGCGGGACATATACTAACAGCATGTCATTAGGGATTTGGAGCTGGATAGTCCTGGGCTCAAATCCCAGTTCCTCCACTTGTTAGCCGTGTGATCTTCGGCAAGTCACCTAACCTCTCTGACCCTCAGTTTTCCGTTTCAACTGGAAATGACAGTTGAATGATTTTAAGAATCACAAGGAGATACATCACTGAACTAAATCCTGCCAGACATCCTTCACTGTGTTTCTCTCTCTATGCAAACCATTCTGGATGATCTGTAAAAACTAGGCTTCTGCTCAGATTCCCTTCCTGAGTTTCGGCCCTTTTTCCCATCTTCTGGTCCAAACCCGGCAGAACGGGCGGGGCACGGGCTGGCCGTGCTGCTCTTCCTCTTGCCCAGGGACTCCTGACTGCGGGCAGGAGTTCTTCCATCGATGGAGATGTGAGTAACAATAACAGCTAATTTTATTATGCACTTTCTATGTTCCTGGTTTATCATCATTTCCTCCTCATATCAAACCTAGAGGTAGGCACCACTCTCAATCCTTTTCAACAGATCAGGAAACTGAACGTCACAAAGGTTTAGGTCCAAGGTCAGAGTCAAGAGTAGTGGAGGCGGAGTTCTAACACCCAGTGTGTCTGACTACAGAATTTTCTCCTTTAATCACCAGCCTCTCTGTTTTTCAGTGTTGAATCCTCCCTGCATATTCACTTCGGGCTTTTTCAATAATCATCACCACAGTAGCAACCAATAATTGAAGTCTTATACTCATTACAGGGCTTCCCTATTGGCTCAGTGGTAAAGAACCCTCCTGCCAACGTAGGAGACATGGGTCCCTGGGTCAGGAAGACCCCTTGGAGAAGGAAATGGCAATCTACTTCAGTATTCTTGCCTGGAGAATCCCACAGACAGAGGAGCCTGGTGGTTCATGGGGTCATGAAGAGTTGGACACGACTTAGCGACCAAACAATGTAACAATACTCATTATATATATATATTATCCCATTTGACTTTCCCAGAAATCCTATGAAGTAGATATTTTCATACCCATTTTACAAATGAGAGAGCTGAGATCAGAATAAGTACATTATCCAGAGTCAACCAGCTGTGAAAGGAGAATCCAGGATTCAGATACCATCTATGACCTCTTTGTGGCTCCTTGATCACTGTACTACGTACCAGGGCTTTATAAGTATTAATTCTCATAACAGCCCTATGGACTAGGTAATACTAGTATTCCCATTTTACAGAAAGGGAAACTGAGGTAGAGAGCAATTAAGGCATTTGTTCCAGGCTGGATCTTATACCCAGGTAGTTTAACTCAAGTGTCTGTGATCCTAACTTTGAGTGCTGTGTTGCTATAAGACGTAAAGGATGCCAGGCAAGGGATGGAGAAGAGGAGACGATTTCAAAGGAAAGCAGAGTGTCCTTGCACAGGCAGGAGGTCAGTGAGTCCAGGAACCACTAAAGCTCTCTGCCTACATGGACTGTGTCCCTCAGAACCCTGGCTTCTGTCCGCCAGAGGTGTTGGCCACCCTGGAGAATTTTCCAGCATTGAGCAACAGTGTAGGTGTTTCGTNGAGGGCCCTCCTGCCACGCTGCTCACACAGCAGTCCCACCCGCCCAATCTGTCTGGCATCTCTTTGTTCCTTTATGTTGTTTTACTTCCTCTTACAGCACTTTTTTTTTTTTTGCTACCTAAAATCCTATTATCTGTTGTGACCACTTGTTTCCAGAAATACTTGTATGAGACTCCTCCCAATGAGAGTATAAGCTCTGTGAGGGCAGACATTGCTCTTTCAGGAGATAAAGCTGGAGTCACCCAGAGAGGAGAAGTTGACAGGCATAAAAGGGTGAAGGGAAGCATAAGCTCCCAAAGGGACTGTTGGTTCATGGGACAAAGAAAAGTGACCCAAACTAATTCTTAAAGTCCAAGGAAGAGCCAATAACATTACCCTTTCAATAGCACACTAGCTAGGGCAGGCTCATACACTACCTCGTAGATGTTTTCTTTTTGGGAACACACAAACATTCTGTAAACATGTATAAAATGGGAGTACTTTTAGATCTTATCCCATGATATTGTTTTGGTGATTAAATATGCTAACCCATGTCAAGTGATTTGAACAGCGTTTGGCATGTAGAAGTCATCAAGTGATGCCTAAAATCATTATCACTGCCATCATCATCTACAGAGATATGGCCTATGAAACTCCAGTACTTTGGCCACCTCATGCGAAGAGTTGACTCATTGGAAAAGACTCTGATGCTGGGAGGGATTGGGGGCAGGAGGAGAAGGGGACGACAGAGGATGAGATGGCTGGATGGCATCACTGACTTGATGGNCTATGAAACTCCAGTACTTTGGCCACCTCATGCGAAGAGTTGACTCATTGGAAAAGACTCTGATGCTGGGAGGGATTGGGGGCAGGAGGAGAAGGGGACGACAGAGGATGAGATGGCTGGATGGCATCACTGACTTGATGGACGCGAGTCTGAGTGAACTCTGGGAGTTGGTGATGGACAGGGAGGCCTGGCGTGCTGTGATTCATGGGGTCGCAAAGAGTAGGACACGACTGAGTGACTGAACTGAACTAAACAAGACTTTTATATACTGCTGTGCACTGTATTTAATTTTTCTTTTTAAAGTGAACCACAGAATATCTACCGTGTACAAAGTTAAACACACGTTACATTTTGGATTTAATATGATGCAAAAAACAGTTTTGTAAGCATTATTTATCAGCACTAATATAATCAAAGAATTGTATTGTGTTTTTTAATAAACACATTTGTGATATTTTTAATCAGGTTTTAAAACGTTTTCAGATGTAAACACAAAGAACCGTGTAAGAACTCCAGAAACAAAAAGAAACGATAATGAAACATTAATGGAAAGCATAAACAGGCTGAAGGCCGGAATAA
This sequence comes from Neotragus pygmaeus, assembly GCA_006410875.1. NCBI lineage: Eukaryota > Metazoa > Chordata > Mammalia > Artiodactyla > Bovidae > Neotragus > Neotragus pygmaeus. The sequence continues at coordinate 3,446,489 of SJYV01017599.1, read as the reverse complement.
AACTTTATAAGGACTAATACAGAGAACAATGAAGAAAGAAGAGAGCATGTGGAAATGTGAGAGGCAAGTAATTACTATAAGAGAGCAAAACTGAAGCACCACATGCAGGAATCATTTCACTGCAATCATGTTGGAAAATGCCTGTTAGAAGGATGGAAACAGCAAGAAAACTGCTGGACACAAGAACAAGAGTGAAACATGTTAAATAAATACAATGATGTTTTATTAATAACTTTTTAAAAATCTGCTAGAACAGAATATTTTATTCCAAGTGTGGCTAACTCTTTGCAGAAGGAATGCTTTCTGGTTTGTCACCAGATTGGAAACCTGGTGGATGGAGATAGCAGCCCACCTCATCAGGCTACCACTGCCTTCTCTCTTCTTCAATCCCAAGACCCACAAGCCTTTTGTCATTACATCCTGAAGGGCAGGGGAACTGCTTTTTAAAAGGAATGATGGTAAAGCTGAAACTCCAGTACTCTGGCCACCTCATGCGAAGAGGTGACTCATTGGAAAAGACTCTGATGCTGGGAGGGATTGGGGGCAGGAGGAGAAGGGGACGAGGATGGCTGGATGGCATTACCAACTCCATGGACGTGAGTATGAGTGAACTCCGGGAGTTGGTGACGAACAGGGAGGCCTGGGGTGCTGCTATTCATGGGGTCGCAATGTCGGACACGACTGAGCGACTGAACTGAACTGAAACATTTTAGCAGCACATGCAATGTTCCCCATAGCCTGTAGGTGGTGCTATTGCAAAACTAACAGAAGCGTGAATCATCACAAGGGGGAAAAAAAGAAACAGTACATTTAGTACAAAACACTAAAAGCAATAACAACTCAAAAGGCAGACACCATTCGTTACAGAAACTACAAACAATTTACTATCTCCAAGGCACTTATTAACTTCCTTTTAAATTCAGGGACTCACCCCATGAAGACGAGACATTTCATTTTTCAGCCAGGAAAAAAAAAAAAAAAAAAA
>SJYV01017599.1:3412156-3445356 GCA_006410875.1 Neotragus pygmaeus | reverse complement strand
AAAAAAAAAAAAAAATCTCAGGGTTATTCTCTTTCTAAAACATTTACATTTAAGGGCCCAGTGCAAATGATGCTAAAAGTCTGTGGTATAAATTGTTTATGATCAAAATTGGCTTAATAACACAAAAGAACTAGCCTAACATTCAGAGTAAAAATATAAGACAGTGACTGAGGGCTGGCTGGGGAAAAATAACGTTATGTTAATACAGCTTGAAAGTCAACCAAAAGCCATAATATTACTAAATATATCTAAACATGGTTTTCATTTAGATTTGGCATCTTGACTAATGGGGATGTATTAAATAATACCTGGCTGCTAAGAATATACATGTTTAGGAATCAGTGCCACATAACACATGCATACAATTCAGTTTCACCGTTATTTAAGGCTTCTCTTCTATTCTTTTGGCTGTGGGTACACACACATATTAAAAATTAAGTACACACTCAATGTATGCTCAACCCTTTTAAAAGGCTTTCTTTTTAAACAGAAACACACAATAGAAAGTGAACTCAACTCTGGTGAAATGTAATGGATGCATCCCTTCGGGGACAGCTGTCTTGTTTATCAAAAGAAAGAAGATGGAAGGGTCAAATCCCGGGGGAAAAAAAATCATGAGTGGTCAGCAAGGAGAGTGCTGAGAGAGGAGCCCAAATCAGTTTCCATCTGCAGCCTTCCTTGTCAAATGAATGGTACCTTTTACCATGAGGTCAAGGGGATATTGGAGTGGGAAGAGGGAGAATATCTTGAGATATGGAGATATATTAGTGGCCAAAGAAATGCAGGCACATGTTGAGTGATTCCCAATGCATTAAAGGAACAGTTTTTTAAAAAATGGCAGCAGGGCAAGCAGGATCTGTAGTTTTCTGGGCATCTTGCAGGCCCTGATGAAGGGGTGGGAGTTGGGGGACAAGGATGGTTAAGACAAGCCAGCGAGACTGCAAATGCTAATGATGCAAAGGGCCAAGGGCCATAATAGAGTACTACTCAGAGTTTTGGATGAAAAAGTACTATATCTGACATACAGAGGCTGCATAATAAATGAACGTTCTCTCCTTTCCAGTATCACGAGGTTCCTAGAACTCTCAGCCTGGAACAAGACGTCTCTGGCCAAACTGTCAGATAACATCACATCCTATCTCTGAACAATCCAGTGGAAGAAATTACTGATTATTATTTTGCAGTTTGAGAAACTAAGTCCAGAAATAATATCTTACCACATAGAAGAAAAAAAAACACAAGCTTTAAAAAAGAAAAATTATATACCAGTATTATTCTGTCCATCCACAGATAATAGAAGCATAGCTTTGAGAGTTAATCATGTTACCCATGATCCTAGATTTAGTAAGTTACAGAGGCGAGACTGGAATCCAAGGCTGTTTTACTTGAAAATCCACTTTTTAAATCACTAACCACCACCTCATGGTTCCTTTGTGGCTGATGGAAGACTTGAGGTGAAAGCAATGAAGGGAACTGGGGATGAGGGTTGGAGATACAGCAAGCAGTCTCATTTATATCCCTTGTCACCTGCTTAGAAAAGATGGGAAGACGAAGGCTTGAGTTCCTCTTAGATACTGATTTTCACTGCTGCTGTCATCCACAACTGAGCTATCTATTTCCCCCACTGGATAAAAGTCACTAAAATAGTAAGCATGTCAAAGTCTTCATGGTGATGATGGGTATAATCAGGAACCACCAAGAACAGTCTGTGTCGCATTAAGAAAAAAACCAGGAAGGAGAGAACTTCTGACACATGCCACCATGAGTATGGATCTTGAGGACATTATGCTAAATGAAAGAAGCTGGTCACAAAAAAGACAAATATGTATGACTGCATTTATATATGTACTGAGAGTAGTGAAATTCACAGAGATAGAAAGTAGAATCATGGTTGCTAGAACCTGGAGGAGAGAGCGGTGGGGAACTGTTGCTTAATGGGTAGAGAGTTCAGTTTTGCAAGATGAAGAGTTCTGGATCTTGGTTGCACAATAATGTGAATAATACTTAACATTATTATATTATTTATGCAAAAATGGTAAATTTTGTTGTCTATTTTACAATTAAAACAAACAAACAAATGAATAGAACCAGGAATGCCTTCTCCAGTGATCATTTACAATGCTCTGCTTGGCATAGGATGAAGCATGACCTCCCAAATTTTTAAGTTTGTGAAAGTAAATGTCCTTTTGTGGTATATCCCTGCTACTTTTCTGGAAAAAAGGAGATAGTTGTTTTTTTTTCTTTTTACATGTAACTTTTTGTTGTTGCTGTTGTTTGTTTTTTTGTGGCCACACCTCTCAGCAAGTAGGATCTTAGTTACCTGACCTGGGATTGAACTTGCACCTCCAGCACTGGAAGCACAGAGTCTTAACCACTGGACCACCAGGGAAGTCCTTACACGTAACATTTTATATCTGCATGTTTTATATGAATTCTCATCCTGGTCTGATCAGCTAAGAGCTCTGAACAAAGCACTTCTCCTCTCTGGGTCCCAAGTTCCACATCCATAAAAGGCAGGGTTGGGTGAGATGATCTCTGAGTGCCCTTTCAATTCTCAGATTCCAATTCCTGTTTTTTAAAATGCTAACACTGTCTATGTCAGTAAGTATACATGTTATTTATTATTGACATTCATCAGAACATTTTTGCAAAGTCATGAGTCACTTCTGAAATACCCACTCATTGCATTATTACTGAGGGATGAGTGGTTGGGTGAGGCAGACACAGTTAAAGGTGTCCTGGAAGGAGCAGTGGACTGGGAGTCTGAGTCTCTGGCTTAGTCTTGGGGTCTGCCACTTGCTGGCCCAGTGAATCAGAAAGAAAGGAAGCATTTACTGGGGCCTTCTATGCATGAGGCTTCCCTTGTGGCTCAGACAGTAAAGAATATGCCTGCAATGCAGGAGACCTGGGTTCAGTGCCTGGGTTCAGAAGGGGCCCTGGAGAAGGGAATGGCAACCCACTCCAGTAGTCTTGCCTGGAGAATTCCATGGACAGAGGAGCCTGGCAGGTTATAGTCCATGGGGCCACAAAGAGTTGGAGACGATTGAACAACTAACACTTCTTTCACTTTCTATGCATGAGACACTTTCACACATGTTACTTTATTACTTCACAAATTTTATTCACATACCATCTTCATAATTGTTTCCATGTTCAAGTATCATGTGTAGTATTATATTAGTATAATATTTTCTTCTAAATTCTGAATAAATTATTTTTTCTCTTTTTTCAAATTGCCTTGTTCTAGGTAAAAATGTCTGAAAACATAAGTATGATGCTGGTTGCCCTTATCTAATACATATTTAATTAAATATATATCTATTACAAAAAGAGTGTCCACAAGCCAGCTAAAATCCTGGGTGCTACCAATAGTGTACCTGTGCATTTGGGGAGAAGCCATGTTATTCTATTTTGTATCCGTTACGTCTTCCCTGGTGGCTCAGAGGTTAAAGCGTCTGCCTTCAATGCGGGAGACCTGGGTTCGATCCCTGGGTTGGGAAGATCCCCTGAAGAAGAAAATGGCAATCCACTCCAGTATTCTTGCCTGGAGAATCCCATGGACGGAGAAGCCTAATAGTTTACAGTCCACGGGGTCGCAAAGAGTCGGACACGACTGAGCAACTTCACCTCACCTCACTTATGGCTCCTGGACACTTGAGTCCATGGAGTTTAACAACTCATTCAAGTTTGAACCAACAGACCCAGAGCAGTGTGCTGCTTCACGTGCCTCTCATCTTTCCTGTCACCACTCCCACCGTGTCTGACCCAGAGGATTGCTAACACCTGGGGAAGTGCACTGACAATGTGTTACCTATTGCTCTTAGGATCTCAGGTTAGAAGTTCCTTCCCCTGGAAAACTCCTCTTGACGTATGAAGTAGGAATAAGAAGCCCCTGTCCTTGTTACCACAGCACCCTTGCTTTCCACCCTTCACCTGCATCGCTATTGCCAGGCAATTTCTCTATCACCCTAAAATGCTCACAAGAGCTCCAAGATGGTAAGAGTGGAAATATATGGATCTTGCTGTCGCTTCTCCACCATCCAGCATGAAGTTACTGCCAAATACAGCATTGCTGTTCACTCGCTTAGCTGTGTCTGCCTCTTTGCGACCCCATGGACTACAGCACACAGGCTTCCCTGCCCTTCACTAGGGAAGGACATACAGGATTGGCATCCTTTTAATCTGTAAAATGGACACATGAGTGATGGGAAGATGGGGGGATTTTTCAAACCCGTTATCTGGTACTCCTTGTACACGTGATGGTCTTGACTCTGGGTTTACTGCAGCACTTTTCAATGTTTGGTCCTTTAGCAAAGTAAAATGCTCCATGAAAAACTAATTTTTTGGTCAAGTAAATTTAGGAAAGTCTGTATTCTAAATGCTTCCACAACCTAGGAGATTCACAAGGCATGTTAATATATTAAACTCTTATGCAAAGTCTGACTATAAAGATACCTAGTTAACTTGAATGTAGTGTTTTCCAAAGGAATTATTTCCAGGAATATCTTCTAATGTTCAAAAGAACAGTCTATGGGAAACCATGGCCTGTAGAGAACTTGGGCTCTGAGTAAATTTTTCTCATGATTTCTGTGAATTCTCTGTCTTGGTTGTCCTTCCCCCAGTTAAACAGCACAGCCGGAAGGACAAGAGACACGTACACGGGGCTGGACAGAAGAGGAACAGAGACAATAGGACCTTTGACAAAACTGAGCACAGGAATGGGCCACCAGCCCAGGAACGAACCACAAATATGTTGACAATGAGTAGAATGCCCTCATTTGTATCACACCTCAGAGCTTTCACAGTTCTACACACGCACATCATTGCACATCCCTGCAATTGCTTTCCTTCCTCTTTCCCTTTCCTTCTTTTCTTCTCCAGCATCAGCATCACCGTGGTTAAATACCATAGCACACTGTCTATGCCAGACACTTTCTGTCAGTGTAGTAACTGATGAGATGATGTTACATTGCATTTTGTAGATCTAGAGTCTCAAAAAGCTACTACTAGTGGTAGCAATAATAATGACAAAATTAATGATAGGCACCTCTCACTTTTGGTGAGCTTATTGTTCAAGGCAAAAGAACTCAGAAAGGGCAGATCTGAGGCTCAGATGCAAGTCTTCTGATGCCAAGTCCAGAGTTTGCTCCACCCATGGAATATGGGTCTCTCCAACAAGACCATAGCATGCTCCCAGCTGCGAAAGGGGAAAGAGGGTTACAGCACCAGCTCGGCATTCAGATGGTGTGGTTTATAAAGTGACTCAACATCTGTCATTAATTAGAGTTCTTGTTCCCATGGTGATGGCTTATTATTGTGAGGCTGATAAGATGACCAATTCAAGAATACTATCTTCCTCCCTTTCCCTCTCACTCTGGAACATAGATTTTTCTCTTTTCCTTCCTCTCCCCTAACATAATTGATCATTTGCAACAAGGTAGGATATAGTGTTCCTCAGTCAGCCACTCCCTGTTGGATCCCTGATGATAATCTTTGGAATGTTTTCCCTTTTGTTCAATGTAGAGTCTCTGTCAGACCAACTTGCATTTGTCCCATTTACTGACTNTCACAGCATCATCTTTCAGGATTTGAAAGAGCTCCACTGGAATTCCATCACCTCCACTAGCTTTGTTTGTAGTGATCCTTTCTAAGGCCCACTTGACTTCACATTCAAAGATGTCTGGCTCTTCAGAAAGCTATAATTGATCAGATTGGTATCAGATCACCAATCAGTGACCATGACTCTTTTTTTGGCACAAATTTGGCTTTAGGAAGTGTTTTGGAGCTTCTTCTCAGTCCAGTCACTGAGCTGGTCATCACTGATTGTCATATAAAATCCATTTTCCAGATGGGGAAACACTGATGCCTGAGTGTTTCCCCATCCACTGTGTGTTTCACATCACAATCCAGTACAGAAATAGTTTGCTGTTGTTGAGTAGAATAAGAGAAGATGACACTTCAAAATGACAATTTTTTTGATTTGCAGTTAGCTCATGAGGTCTCAAACAGTCTGACAGGACTAAGCGACTTTACTTTCACTTTTCACTTTCATGCATTGGAGAAATGTTTTTGCCTGGAGAATCCCAGGGATGAAGAAGCCTGGTGGGCTGCCGTCTGTGGGGTTGCACAGAGTCGGACATGACTGAAGCGACTTAGCAGCAGCGTGAGGTACTGACTTATTGAGCTTTTTCATTTTTTAATTTGCTTCAAATTCCAAATGAGTGCAGAATGATCAACATTGAGTTCTTGGGTAACTTCTTATATAGTTGCAAGAGGATCAGCTTTGATGATGTTCACAGTTGTCGTTGTCAACTTCTGATGGCCAGCCACTGTGCTTCTCATTTTCAAGGCTCTCATCTCCTTTGCAAAACTTCTTGAGCCACCACGGCATTGTAAGTTCATTAGCAGTTCCTGGGTCAAATGCATTGTTGATGTTGCAAGTTGCCCCTGGGTTCAAACCCATTTTTGAACTCAAATAAGAAAATCGCTCAAATTTGCTTTTTGTCTAACATCATTTCCATAGTCTAAAATGCATGTAAAATAAACAGCAAATAATAATTCATTAGCAAAAAACATAAAGCAAGAAATGTGTATTTTTATGATATATAACATAACCACATTTATTTAAGAATGCATTCCAATATCAAATGACAAACTTCAGCAATGCAAAACTGCAATTACTTTTGCACTAACCTAATGTTGTTTAGTCTCTAAGTCGTGTCTGACTCTTTTATGGCCCATAGACAGTATCCTGTCAGGCTTCTCTGTCTGTGGAATTTCCCAGGAAAGAATACTGGAGTGGGTTGCCATTGCCATTTCCTTCTCCAGGGATGTTCCTGATCCAGGAATCGAACCNGTTCATAAACATGTAGACAACGACTGTGCTGACAGACAGCAAGGATGGGAAGCCAGAGGGAAAGATGAAAGAAAGAAAGTGATGGAAGGAAGGGAGGAAGGGGAGAGCAGAGACGGATGGTGGCTACGTTAAGGAGCGAGGGCGGATGGAAGGGCAGAAAGGGACTGGAAGGAGGTGAGGATGAGGGCTGGGCGGACGGGTGGCTAAAAAGACTGAAGTTTGGATGAAGAGAAGGAGAGGTGAAAGAAAGGAAAGAATGACTCAGAATCGGTGGCTGGAAGGGGTGAGTGGCCGGTTGGGTGGATGAAGGGCTGAGATGGAGGGAAGAGCGGGACGGAAGGGCAGGCGGGGAGGAATGGAGAGGCCGCGTCAGACGCGCTTCGTGGGCGGCGCTGGGGCTGTGCCGCTGAAGCTGGCTGGCTTTCTGGCGAGGCAGGCTGCGGCTCCTGCGCCGTCCCTGTAGCTGGTCTCGGCTGCCTGATCTGGTGTATTTATACTGCACACTTTGACCTTAGACAATAAAGTCATCATCCATGGTGCTTGTCCAGAAAACCTAGAATTCTGTAGACCAGTTAGTTCCGTAGATTAAGGGCATGCCAGAGCAAGCAGCTCCGAGGGTGCAGCAGCCTGCCTGGGTGGCAGCCGGGACCCTGAGACCTCAGCCTTGGTCTCAGCCCCTCTGAGCCCCTGCAGACGGCACGCTGCTCCCCGAGTTGCTCACCTCTTCTCCCAGGAGTCTCGCTCCGGGCTGTGCCTCGCTGGTCACCAACCTGGAGAGAGGTTTTTTCACGGAGCAGTTGCGAAAAGGAAATGACCTCACCCAGGGCTGAGGCTGCGGAGGTCGGAGCGGGGCAGCCACCTTTCCACACCCGGAGGGACTCTGAGCGGAGGAAAGGGGATCGATCCAGGGACTGAGCCAGGGCCCGCTCCTGGGCGCCCTGCTAGGGGCGCGGCGCAGAGGAAGCCTGGGCAATGCTGGGGAGCAGGCCCAGCACCTGGAAATCCTCCGGGGAGGTGGGCGGGAGGGCAGGGCGCCCCCGGGGACCCCCAGACAGGCGTGCGTGGAGGGACCCGGCCTTGTGGGCAGGGTCAAGGCTGCGCCCTACCTGTGCCTCCAGCTTGCTCCCCACCACGGTGCTCACCCCTCTTTCTCAGCTCTTCACCGTGGGCTTTTTAAGGAGGCTTCCAGAAGGCGGCTGGATTCCCGCGGTGCCCACACACTTCCTGTTGGCCGGCATCCCGTGAGGCCGCAGTGACCCGGCAGAGCCGCGCCTGGGAGGCCGCTGCCCCCGCTCCGTCTCCCCCCGCACAGCCCCCCTCGGGAGCCCTGGGGCCGCCGCCTCCGCAGCTCCTCCTCACCTGCTCATGGACCCCGGCAGCAGCCCCAGCGGGCGGCCTTGGCGTTTCTACTACACAGTCCTGGACCCAGACCCGCGGCAAGGGGACCCGGAGAGGTCACACAGCTCAGCCACCAGGCACGGGCTCTGGAAGGCAGCTTAAGGCGCGGGGCGGGGGAGCGGGGGGCTTCACTGTCTCAGCCTCTCTGTCTAAGTCAAGTTCCGCCACCTGCCTGCTTGCTTTCAGGTAGCCTGGGGACAAAGCCTGCACTTTTGAAATGGCAACATTTTATTTTCTTTTTCTCCTTTTCTTCCTGGAAAAGAATTCAGGGCTTTCTTTTCATGCTTCATGACCATAGTGACTGAGAAAAGTCTGCTCTGGAAAGCCAGGGAGGGTCCCGGTTTCCTAGGGGGGCCGCCGCGGCCTCGGGGTGGGCCGCCCGCTTTCCCTGCTGCCGGCGCGGTCACCCTGCCCCTGCAGCCAGCCCCGGACTTCCTCTTCGCGGGCCTCGAGCCCGCTGCGGTTTTCAATGTGGTTATTTTTCAGAGTTAAGAATCTGTGGGTTTTAATTGCACCCCAGGACACAAAACCACCCTGCTCTGCTCCCGACCACTGAGCTCCTTAGAGGCAGAGCAGGAGACTCCAGGTGAGGCGCGGGGCATCGTCACACTGACCGCTCACGAAAACAGAGCTCTGTGTTTACTCGGCCAGAGACAAGTCCTGGGAACGTCTGCAGAGAACATGCAGATATACAGGGCCTGATGTTAAAATACCCTTGTGTAAATTAATATTTCCGTTGTAGAAATACATAGCCAGATGTCGTAATGCTGCCATTGCTGCTGCTAAGTCGCTCAGTCGTGTCCGACTCTGTGCGGCCCCATAGACGGCAGCCCGCCAGGCTCCCCCATCCCTGGGAGTCTCCAGGGTCTTTGGGGGTTTTATTACTTTGCGTCTTGAAGGGTCCAGACTCCTTGCTTCCACTCTCACCCCTTGTAGTCATATTCAGCATCTTGTCCGGAGAGAAACTGAAGGCACACACATTCAGGATCAGGGTCACAAAACTTTCTCTATAAAGGGCCAGAGCGCGAACATTGTGAACTTTGTGGGTCTGATGCTCGCCGTGGCAGACGCAACTCTGCACAAAGCAACCATAGACGACAGTAGCCAAATGAGCACGGCTGTGTGCCAATAAAACTTTATTTACAAAAACAGGCTGAGGGCCTGATCTGGCCCTTAGGTTATATTTTGCCAGTCTCTCTGTAGAAAAAGGTCAGATATAAATGGCCAGAATGGCGAACATTCAGGAGGATGAGGGAAAGAACTGGTTGGATTTCTGTGTGGAGAAGACTTAGAGAGTTAGACATTCACCTCTTTAAAGCATCACAGGAAGGGGAAAGGACTCAGTGGTCCCAGAGGCAGGCTGTACTGGGTCGGGGGAATTACATATATGCTAAAGGCCCGTCTAGTCACGGCTATGGTTTTTCCAGTAGTCATGTATGGATGTGAGAGTTGGACTGTGAAGAAAGCTGAGTGCCAAAGAATTGATGCTTTTGAACTGTGGTGTGGGAGAAGACTCTTGAGAGTCCCTTGGACTGCAAGGAGATCCAACCAGTCCATCCCAAAGGCGATCAGTTCTGGGTGTCCATTGGAAGGACTCATGTTGAAGCTGAAGCTCCAATACTTTGGCCACCTGATGTGAAGAGCTGACTTATTTGAAAAGACCTTGATGCTGGGAAAGACTGAAGGCAGGAGGAGAAGGGGACGACAGAGGGTGAGATGGCTGGATGGCATCACCAACTCAATGGACATAAGTTTGGGTGGACTCTGGGAGTTAGAAATGGACAGGGAGGCCTGGCGTGCTGTGGTCCATGGGGTCGCAGAGAGTCGGACACGACTGAGCGACGGAACTGAACTTGCTGCTAAGTTGCTTCAGTCGTGTCTGACTCCTTGCTACCTCATGGAGTGTAGTCTGCCAGGCCCCTCTGTCCATGGGATTCTCCAGGCAAGAATACTGGAGTGGGTTGCCATTTCCTCCAGGGGACCTTCCCGACCCAGGGATTGAAACACCTGCTGGGTCTACCTGCATTGGTTAGGTGGGTTCTTTACCACTAGTGCCCCCTGGGGGGTGGAGTCACAGGAGGTACATTTTCATTCATGTCAAGACATAAGTAACTGGAGACGCCCATGAACAGTGAGGGGTGAGCGCCCCATCATTGGTCTCTGACTAGTGGGATCTGTGCCTAGTCCCCTTGAAGTCTGGCAGGCCTGTGACAACATGAGGATGATGCTACGTGACTTCTGAGGCTGGGTCTGAATGGGTGACAAGCTCCGTCTGTTTCTTCTGGGATGTTCGCCCCCGGGAACCGAGATACCATGCTCTCAGGAAGCCCGGGCCACGTAAAGGCCTCCAGCTGCTTTGGCCAACTGAGGCCCCGGCTGACAGCCGGTCTTGACCTCCAGACACGGGTGTGCGGGAGTCTTCAAAATGACGCCAGTCGAGACACTGGAGCCGCCTTGGAGGCTCAGTGAGAGCCAGCTGACCCCCAGAAATGGAGGACACAGGAGCAAAATGTGGTTTTCAAAACACTGAGCGGTAATTGATTTGCCAGACTGTGCTGGTTCTGAGTGCACAGTGAAATGATTCGGTTATAAATATGCGTGTGTGTATGCACATGTATGCAGAGATACACTCTTTTCCAGACTCTTTTCCACGACAGGTTATAAGACACTGACTGCAGTCCCCTGCGCTATACTGTAGGTCCTGTTTATCTGTTTTATGCACATCAGTGTGTCTGCTAACCCTGAATTCCTAAAGTATCCCTCCTCCCCCTCCCCCTAAGATACCATAAACTTGTTCTCTGTGTCTGCGCGACTGTTTTGTAAATAAGTTAATCTGTATCTTTTTTCTTCTTATTTTGGATTTTCTTTCTTTCTTTTTTCTTTTTTTCCCCCAGACTGTGAACTCTGTGAAGCGGGTGGGATCTTAGTTCCCTGACCAGGAAGTGAACCCATGCCTCCTGCACTGGAATCAGAGTCTTAACCATGGACTGCCAGGGAAACCTCTGCATCATTTTTGAATTGTATTCTACATGTAAGTATATCGTGTGGTGCGTGTCTTTGTCAGGCATATTCCACTTAGGGTGATCATCTCTAGGTCCTTTCACGTTGCTGCAAATGGCAGCATTTCATCTTTTATGGCTGAGTACTATTCTACTACATATACAGATATACATGTGATGGAATAGATATCTATCTGTATATAGATTATACGTAGATATCTATACAACCTCTCTATCTGTCATTTGCTGATGGACATTGGCACTGCTTTCCATTTCCTGGCTATTGTAAACAGTGCTGCTGTGAATGTTGGGGGTGCATGGAGAATGTCGTGGTTTTAAGTCACTCAGTGGTGCAGGCAATGTGCTATTTAAAGACATTGAACATGGGCTTCCCCGGTGGTGCAAGGGTTCAGGATCCACCTTGCAGTGCAGGGGACACGGGTTCGATCCCTGGCCTGGGGAGGTCCCACATGCCGTGCGTGGGGCAACTGAGCCGGGGAGCCGCAGCTGCAGCAGCCCCCTGCCCTGGAGCCCAGGCTCCCCAGCGAGAGATGCCCAGCAGCAAGAAGCCACGCCCTCAACTCCAGAGAAGCCACGCCCCCAACTCCAGGGAAGCCATGCCCCCAACTCCAGAGAAGCCACGCCCCCAACTCCAGGGAAGCCATGCACCCCAACTCCAGGGAAGCCACNGGGTTGGGGGAGGTTGCATTTGTAGAATGAAATATAAATATTTACCAAGCAGTCCAGGTCGGTCTCTGTGTTAGGGACAGGAGATTTGGAAATAACTAAATAACTAAAACTAGATTCTTACCCTTGAGGTATTCACATAAGGAATCAGTGAAAATTGACCAAAAAAAGGAATGGGGCATTCATCCCTGACTCCAAAAGGTTTTTTTTTGTAATAAATCCAGTGACATAAATGAAATTAAATCTCTAGTGATCTTCGAGCACAAAACACCAGTGAAGAGGGTGGTACGGATCTCTCAAAGCTCTAAATGCCAAGAGGGATTCAAACTGACGGTGCTAAGCCCCCAATCAGAAATTCCCCTTGAAACATACAGTTAAAAAAAGAAAGAAAGAGAAAGAAAGGAAAGGCTTTTCAGAGGGTTAGCTCATGGCTCCTCCCAGGACAGTCTGATCCCCTCGGCTGGTGAAGCAAGAGGTCAGATCCCCAGACAGAAAATCAACCTCTAAGAGTCACTGGCTAGAATTTCTAATTCACCAGTGCCACAGCACGCAGTCTATCTTCAGTCAAGGAGGATGGGCCCAGAGGCTTTAGCCTCCCCAACCCACTGTACACAGTCAAGCCACACACCCTCTTCCTCCAGGGGCACACGGAGACGCCTTCAACAGAGAAGCAGGCACAGGGGTCTCGCTGGGAGCCCCTGAACCCACTGTTTTCAATGGCCTGGATCTTCCATTCGGAACTCATTTTAATTACTGTGCTATTAAGTATTTGTGTTGACTACCTTAATATATTTGGGTTATTGCCTCTGAAACAATGGAGAGCCGGGCTTCTTATGTTCAGCTGGGACCCTTGGTGAACAGGAGACATGGCTTGGCTTCTGTGAGTTTTACATAGTGGCCTCCTAAGTGGTCCACTGCTTTAAATTGTTTGAAAAGCAGGACCTGATTTTTTCAGCATAAAGATGAGGAATCTGAGGCCTAAAGTGGTAGACCTCTTGTCCCAGGTTATATACTGAGTTGTTTAGTAACCAAACCGACTTTGAGGATGGGGACTTTATCTTTGGAAAAAAGAGAGTACCTGAGAATCACAAGGTCTGGAGTGAATGCCTGTGAGAATGGGGAAAGCTGTTTTCAGAGACAGAGCTAAGAACTAGGTGGTCTTGCATCAGATTTTACCTGCTAAGGGTTTTCAATCCACATCCATCCATAGCAGCACTTCTGCCTCAAGTGGCTGCTCAGGCAGATCAAGGGAGACTATACCTACGCTGTTAATTTCACCTCCTCTTTGGTACCACACATGTTCATGCAGCACCCGCTACTGGTTAAGGATGAGGACTTCTGGGATCCTTCCCTGGAAGCCCATACCCATATGGGGTAAGCAGACACTGAAACACCTAAGGGCAATACTAGAGCACAGGCCTGGGTGGGGAGTGTAGAGGTGGGCCTGACGGCGAGGAAACGGCGCAAGGCAATTTTACAGATGGGTTCCTGTATTATTCCAGTGGACAGACTACAGGGTCAGAACATCATCTAAGTATATCTTACCAGCTTTGTGACCTTGGGAAAGTACTTAATTTCTCTGTGATTTGACCTCCTTATCTGCAAAGACCTCTTTATGGGCAAAGCACTAGGAATATCAGAATTGAATGGAATTGTTGTGAGGATTCCGTAATTTAACCCACAAAGTCACATGCACGACTGGTGAAATGATATGAATACCCTCTGTTATCCTTTTAGGAGCCCCTTGAAGAGCAGGTTCCTAGCTCCCCACCAGGTCACAACATGCTGGACTCACAATGCCTGCTGCTCCTCAGTGGTCTAAGCACTTGCTTGAATCACCACTTTAGGGCTGTCTATAAATTTTTCTTCTGTAAATGTCTGTTAGTAGTGGTTAATCAGCTTACTAAAATGAAGACAACCGCTATAATCCAATTACCTAAACCAGTCTGGTCTTTCAGGATCCCTCCTCATCAGAGATGCTGACAGGTGAAACTGACATGGCCAACTTGGTAGGAATTTCAGTCTGATCGACTCCATCCAACATACAGGCTCCTCTGGCCAAGGTGTCAGTTGAGGTGGGGAGGGAAAGGGGTAGGATTTGAGATGGGGTGAAGTGGGTTGCTTGCTTCCCGTTATCTCAGTGGCCTTGTCTCAGAAGGTACCTTCATCCTGAAATTCTCAAACATGATATGCTATAACACTCTATACACAAACGTTCTCTTGCAAAACAGGATAATTTTCCAGAGGCATTTAAAGACTTTAAAACTGTTAGAGATAAATAATAAATCTTTGTTGTTACTCTCAGGTTGAATTAGTTTACAGGTGTTTTTTTTTTTTTTTTAAAGTGGGAAACAGTATTATCTTCTAAGAGGCACTTGACGTTGTTGATTTAAAAGAAAAATGAGACTATTAGCCTGAAACATTAAAAAAACAAAAACAAAAAATCACTGATAGAGTTACGGGATGTTGGGCAAAGCATGCTCCTAAGACGCCTGATCAAATTCCTAATAATTTGTTCATAGTTGATGACTCCCATTCCCAGTCAAGTGTGGTCCTCATGTATTGAGCTTTCTCTTTTGTTCCTCATGAACTGGGATGATTTCCTAGGAGCTGAGTTGATGTCTCTATTGTCTGTATCGTTCCTTTCTTTTCCCTAGCATCTCTGTCTGAAAAGTTCACTTCCTACTGCTTCTCTGCTCCTCCTAAGCTACCATTTCCATTTCAAGCCCTACTTCTTATACAAAGTCACACTTCTCTTTCCTGCCTGTAGCTGTTACCAGGGAGTAGATTATGTAACAGCACTCTCTGGTTTCAGGTTGCTTCATTTTTATTTTTCTAGCCTGTCAACTCCTTGAAGGTGGGGAACCTGGCCTTGTTTTTCCCCTTTTTCTTTTTTAAAACTGTAAAACATTTGGCCTTCTATCACATAATCCAGTGCTTTGACGTCACCAGTATAAACAGTGTTTGCTTGGGGACAGGAAAATCTGTATTCAAATTTCAGCTTGAATATTAACACCTGGTGTGACCTTGGGTAAGTTCTTTTTGCTTTCTGTTTTCTCACTTGTGAAACTGAAGGCAAGAAATTTACATATAAATCTATTGTGAGAAATAGGGGAGAATTGATTCTGCATGGGAATATCTACAAGACCAGAGAAATATGAGTTTTGCAAGTAGCTTTCTTATAATTTGCTTTGAAACAGGAAGAAAGTTTGGAAAACCTTGAGTAAATGGTATGTCTCAATAACCATAAGCTCCGAGACATACAGACTTAAACTAGCACCATTACTTAACAGCTACAGGATGCTGGGCAAATTGCTTGTCCTTTCTGAGTCTCTATTTCCTCATTTGAGTGATGAAAATAATCACACATGTAATATAATGACTCACTTAGAATGGTCCAGAGTTCTGGTTCAAGAAAGAGTAGTTTCTATTCTTTTCAACTAGACACTCCCTTGACCTACGCCTGGCTCTGACCTGTAATCCAGCCGTGTCTCCTGATGGAGGTGGTAAGCTATGCACAGACACTGTCCTCAATGCCTGACTCAGAGTTCGATTATTCAGAGCTGGGTATTCACTAGAGTTGCTAAGGTCAATTTCTTGTCTGTTGGCGTTACTTTGTCAAAGTGAACTGTTCTTCATGAGAACCAACCACCCCTTCTTCCACTGGCCTAGCCCATTCCAACAGGCAGAGAGAAAGGGAAGTGGATTCACCATAAGGACTGACTTCTCTTTTAATATTTAAAAGCAACTGTATCATTAGGGTGCAGTCAGGAGACGCGAGGCCACTCTAGGTCATTTAACAGAAAGGAGTGCAAGAAATTGTTTTCACTGACGAGAGAAGAAACTTAGAAGCCAAACTGATGATGATGAAGGAATTCAGAGACCAGGCATGGCAGAAAGCTGCTACTCCTCCCAGTGATGGGAGGCAGTAGTGTGACCAGAGATAAGGGCTGGGGATGTCAGGCTGGAGCTGAAACTAACGAAGGGCTGAGTGCTCAGCACTGGGACCTGAGGGGAAGGCTGGAAGCTGGAATCACAAAGGAGATGCAGCTGCTGCTGCTGAAGTAAAAGCAATGACCTGACTTCTCTCTGTTTCCTGTATACCAATCTCCATCAGCATCTCCCATTAACCAAATACTAAAACTAAACCTAAAACAGTGCTAAATACTACTTAACGGCCAGTTGCAAGAGAGTCCAGGAAATGTAACGCAAAGGTAGTAAAAAGCTACCTGAGACAAAACAGGAGGTAAATGAGTGGGCCAGCCGTCCTTTAATAATGCACCTAAAGAGCTACAGCCACGTGTAATTTACAGTCAGCTAACAAGGAGAGGTATCATAAATATTTCTCCAACTTTGTAAAATTCTCACTGAAAGTTTATTCATACCAGTAACTGTGCTAAATGCTGCTACATATTATCTCATTTAATATTCACGGCACTCTTATTGAGGCAGGTGCTCTTAACAGTCTCATTTGTACTGTAAGAACACCAGTTTAGACAGGAGAGGTAAAGGGACTGACCTAACGTACAGCTTTAGCATCTGAACTCAGGACTGGAGCCCAGATTTCTGTGACATCTGAGTCTGTGCTCTCAACTATGGTCCTATTTATTGCTTATAATATGAATCATACTTCTAACAGTAAAAGGGAGAGTACTAGTAAAAAGATAAGCTGAACATGAAACGTCTCATAATTACTGGGAGGATATTTTGAAGATCTACACTTCTCAGGCTGAAAGCCTGGAACACTCTGTGAAAATTAAATCTGACCTTTAAAAAAAAAATAGAGGTTAAGAAAAAAATATATCACCTAATGCAGTTTATAAAAGTCCATGGTGTTCCCTCTTGAAGGCAACAGTGTAATTTTGCTAGGAGGATGCCAAGTTCACTGGCCTCTGTAGGCTTGCTGTTTACTGACATCTGATAGGCTTCAACATCTGTTGCCCTTCTCGATTGATGGGTGCTTCATTTTAGCACGTCCCTGATGCCAGGCTGGTAAAAAGCTTTAGTACTGAGGTCTTCTAAGACACTCCTAGGTCAGTGACACAGCTTTGTTTGTGAAGCTGGCTGAGGGAAGGAATATTCAGGGAAGAGGGGTAAGGGACACGCCATCCAACTACCATGCTGGGTATTCTCAGTTTTACCCTTGGGTCAAGTGACAGCTCCACAAAGTTATAAACCTGGGCAATTCTTAAGTTCAAGCCAAATTTCAATGTTCTGCTCTGGACTCTTAACAACTTAATATAGGATGAATTCTGCTGCTGCTTCTGTAAAGTTTCATAGAAGGATTTCTCAGTTTGTTTTTAAAGAAATGGCAATTTTAGAATTTGATAGCAGGGAAGACATAGTCTCTTCTGGAGAATGGGTGTATACTTCCTTGACTCCATGGACACTATCTGACTTGACCTATTTCCCAGTTCTATGTTGGCTGCTGGGAAGCTCCAAGTAAACCCCTTATCTCAGTGTCAGAGACCCACAGGCCAAATCTGCCCCATAAATCTGCTTGGTCTGGCACTCACCAAAGCAGGGTTGAAACAAGCTGAATGTCAATGTCCTTAGGCAAGAGTATACAGTCTCCAACCTGCATAAGAAATCATCTTGGCCTTTGCTGGTATTGTCCCAAGCTTATACAGACTAGTTGGCACCTGAAGACATATATATCTGAGGATTCCCTAGTCTAAGTAGTTGGGGTATTCTCTTTCTACATAGCTTCTAACTTGTGTTTTATTTTGCTTAGTTTTATTCTGCTTAGCCCTTTATTATAAGCTTTCTCAAATCCTTTATGGAAGAGGAGGATGAGTGATAAGAAAACTGTTTTCTTCCCAAAGCAAAACTGCCAAGATGAGTGTAAGTAGCTGCATCTACTGCATCCAAGGGATGATCATTTCAGGTGAGTCTCTTTGGCCTGCCCCATCTGTTAAAGGGAATCCTGTTGTTCCTTCATGCAGGAGAAAAGATTTCTTCCTCATTAGCAAGTGAGGGGCCTGGACATAATCAAGTGACATCTTCCCTACTTCTAGCATATAATATGTAAATTGAGCTCCAGGTACTCTCTGAAGCACTGGGCAGCAAGAGAGATGCAGAGGGTAAGCCTAGAGTTAGACAGCTAAACAGGAACCTTCCTCCCTGTACCAGCCATCCATGTCACCTTAGGAGCTCATCAGCATCTTGATGCCTCCATTTCCTGCTTTATAAAGTGGGATGATGTTACTACCTACTTTACTGGGTTTTAGGTAAAGATTAAATCAATACAGGAAATAATAACAGTACTTGTGTATGCTGAGTATTGTGCTAAATGTGCTTTCATTCATAGAATATTTGCAGTTATTCAGTGGGGTCAGTTAATATGTCACAAAGGCTGAGAGAAACTTGCCCATCGGGATGGTTCACCCAGCTAGCAAGTCAAGGAGATGCCATCACCTTGAGTGGAATAAGGTGACTTAGACTTTTTACTGCCCCATTTGATTTCCTCTTATCTTGCCCACAACAGGTGTAGCTCATTTGCCCTCTTCCACTCCCCAGACTTGGCAGGCAGTTGCCACAACACAACTGAACTCCATCAGTTATTACTATTTATTGTGTGGAACTGAAATGGAGAAAGATTTGTGCAGGTCTGAAGTATATGCTCCTTCCTCTGCTTCCAGAGAAGGGACTCCAACACAAAGATTAAAAGCCAGCCTGTGTCACATGCCCCTCCAGAGTTCCAGCTCTAGAGTAACTAATGCTCGATGGCCTGGTTCAAATGTCCCCTTCTCAGAAGGACACTCATAGCCCTAAGGCAATGGAAGACACTCCTTCTGTGGCGCTCCATTATCCATTGTAGAGCAAGTGTAGTTAAGTAATAGCCAACATGAAATCGACAGGATTCTACTTTGTTGTTTGTTGTTTAGTTGCTAAGTAGTGACTGACTCTTTTGTGACTCCATGGACTGTAGCATACCAGGCTCCTCTGACCATAGGATTTCCCAGGCAAGCATACTGGAATGGGTTGCCATTTCCTTCTCCAGGGGATCTTCCCAACCCAGGGATCAAACCCACATCTCCTGCCTTGGCAGATGGATTCCTTCCCGCTGAGCCACCCAGAAGGCCCGTTCTACCCTACAGGTACTCACGTGTTTGCCTCTTACAACCCAAACTGTGAGATAGCATATCATGATGCAGATATTATGGTTAGGCTTACAGATGAGGGCGCTGAGGCACAGAGAAATTAAGTAAGTCGCCCAAGGTAAGTGGCAGAGTTATGATCTGAGCCCAAGCCAAGGCCCACTGATCCTTGCCATTACGCTTAGTGCTGACTTTTTCCTAACTGTATCTATCTGCCTGTGTCCATCTTCTCCCCCTGAGATCGGAACCCCATGGGTCCTCAGATGTGTTTAATTCTTCTTTGTCCTGCTACCATCTAGGACTGTCCCTGACACGTGGCAGCCTTTCTCTGATGAGCTCTGGGTCAAACAACGAAGCAGGGAGCCTCAGCACCTAGTTGAATCAGGCCCAGACACATGCCTTTTCCAGATCCAGCCCACTGTTATCTGTCAGTCCAGCTAGCACAGCCCACCCTATCTCCAGCAGCAGAGGGAGAGCAGAAAATGCATCCTGACATCACAGGAAGGACCCAAGTAAAAGGTGCATTAATGGGGGCAAAAACAAGCCAGCAGAGTGATTAATTTGGCCTCCCCTTCAATATTATGTTTACACAAGTTGATTATATAGCACTTAATTACTAATTTGCCCTACTTAAACCAAGAGTGCTTTTAATTTTTAATGAGATAAGGGAATGAGATGCCTTTACTTAGTAAGGAGCAGCTATTTTATTTCTTTCTCTTGTTTTGCCCAGCCAATTAATAACATTTCTAAGGAAATGTATCCCTCTCATGAATTCTTTCTCCTCATCCCTCTTTCCAACCTCCCAGATTAAAAAAGAGATAGAAACAGACAAGAGATCCTTAGAAACAAACTGACTTCACCTTCTGATCTGGTTGGCTGGGCTGGGAAAGGCCTTATAAAGCTGAGTGACATGGGATCCATAAATGGTTCTATTTTTTGGGATTTGGGGTGTGTCTATTCCCAGAAACCATGACTTGGTTGTTACCAACACCAGAACATGGCTCTGGGCCTCCAAACAAGGCAATCGCACCAGAATTTTGCATTGTTTCCTAAGTATTAATGTCAGATAATTTTAAGCATGGCCCTAGGGCAGCCCATAGGAAGAGCATGTGTTCTGGAGTCAGCTCTGGATTTGATCACCACCTCTGCTTACTTCTTAGATGATGTATTTAAACTTTCTGAGCCTCAGTTTCCTATCTGTAATGGTGAGGTGAATCACCTGTTTTCAAGAAATAGATGTCATCTCCAGTACCTTAGCACACTGCCCATCTCAGAAGAGGCACAGACAGTTTTCCTATCTTTAGTGGAAGGTAAGGGGGGAAAATAAAGGCAGATATAAGGGGGTTCTCTCTGTTATCTTCAGAGCTGGCAGATCTGATCAGTACTACTTAAAGGGGCTGTCCATGGCCTAATGACAAAAAAAGTTGTGGCAGAAAGTAAAAACAAACACACTGATTCTTTCATTGAGAACACTGTGCTATGAACAAAATGTCATAATTGAATTACATTCTGATGCAAATGCTTTATCTCATTGCAAATCTGTAACAAACCATTCACAGATTGGCCTCTGGTCTGCAGACAGACCTGCCAAGCCCAGTCTGGATGGCAGTACAAGCTCCTGAACACTCTCTCCCACCCTCCTCTGGGCTGAGCCAGGCTCATGTGTATGGACCGAATCAATGAGCTTCCTTGACCTCTGACTTCGACTCCACCCAGTGGAACCCTGGCAGTCAATCAGTGAGAGGGAAGAGAAAGGGGTCAATAATCCAGCTCTTCACTTCCAAGGTCACTGGCAAGACAGCTGACTTGGTAGCCTCCATATAGTCCTTTCTTCTGGGATTTAGAGGTTCTAGGAACTGTGTTCCCCCTTCAGCTCTTACGGTCCAGTTCTTACAGATTCCAGTGTACTACATCATCCCTTGTGATTTCTCCAGAGCCAGTCTACAGTCTGTAAACAGTCCCTCTACTAAACTCCCTACAACTATCCATTTGAGGGTAACACAGTGACCTTTTAATGTATATTCAAATTCTAGTTGTCTAGAGAAGCAGACTCAAAGATATAGAGAACATATTTGTGGTTGCCAAGGGGGAGGGGGAGTGAGGCAGGGATGGATTGGGAGTTTGGGATAAGCAGATGCAAACTACATAGGATTAAAAATACACAGGATGGATAAACAACAAGGTCCTGGAGAGCCGAGGAAATGGTATTCAATATCCTGTGATAAACCATAATGGAAAAGAATATGAGAAAGAGGGTATAAGTATAACTGAATCATTTTGTTGCATAGCAGAAAATAACACAATACTGTAAATCAGCTATACTTCAATAAAATAAATTTTAAAAAATTAAAAAAAAAAAAGGTAATCACACTCAGCCCCTCAGGAGTCTACTTCCAAGTACGACTAAGTTGAACAATCTTCAGCTTTGGAATTATAGCCTAGGCCTTGGATTCTGGCTCCCACCATTTCTAGCCTTTGACTTTGATAAGTCACTTAAACCTTCCTACCCTGTTTCTTCATTTGTAAAATTTATGATGGTAATAGTATAGGAAATTTCCTTATGAATAACTTTTAACATGATATTAAATTTTTAGGTGTTCAAATTTCTTTGATATGTATATGATTAGAGAGATGACATCCAAGTTTCTGTACCCATAGTACTTTATGGCTCACTGCAAAGTATCAGACATTTCCAATAAGTAACTATAATCATGATATTTTTCTCTCGCATATATCTTGATCATTTGCCTCAATGATGGAATCAGAAGTCTTTCATAGATTTCAGAAAGACCTCTAAATATTCCATGGCTCTGAATCAATATTTGTCCAGTGGTATCTATGTGTGTTTATGTGTGTGCATGTATAGGCATTTTTAAGAACTTTTCCCCAATTACAGACAATTCTTGATTTAACTAAAGGTCTTATCTTCCATCATGTCTTATTTGCTTGCTTCTAAAGCTTAATTTGGAGAAGCCAACGGCAACCCACTCCAGTGCTCTTGCCTGGAAACTCCCATGGACGGAGGAGCCTGGTGGGCTGCAGTCCATGGGGTCGCTGAGGGTTGGACATGACTGAGCAACTTCACTTTCACTTTTCACTTTCATACATTGGAAAAGGAAATGGCAACCCACTCCAGTGTTCTTAGCTGGAGAATCCCAGGGACGGGGGAGCCTGGTGGACTGCCATCTCTGGGGTCACACAGAGTCAGACACGACTGAAGCGACTTAGCAGCAGCATAGCTTAATTTACTGTGTTGAATGTTAAATTTATATTGCACAGATCTTCTATTCCTAACATCCTAAAGAGAAAAAAGCCCAACTTATTCATCTCTAATTTATCCAAACAAGGAAATTCACCATAAAAAGTAAAAGCATAAATGANTAGCTGGAGAATCCCAGGGACGGGGGAGCCTGGTGGACTGCCATCTCTGGGGTCACACAGAGTCAGACACGACTGAAGCGACTTAGCAGCAGCATAGCTTAATTTACTGTGTTGAATGTTAAATTTATATTGCACAGATCTTCTATTCCTAACATCCTAAAGAGAAAAAAGCCCAACTTATTCATCTCTAATTTATCCAAACAAGGAAATTCACCATAAAAAGTAAAAGCATAAATGATAATTAGAATGAGGAATTAAGTATGTATAGATATTCATTTCTACAAAATAATCTAACATATTTTTTCGGATTTGTACCAGTATAAAATGTTGTCTTGAACAAAATTAAGTCAAAGAGAAGTAGGTAAACTTTATTTTAGAATTATGGTCCTGAAATCCTCCTAAGCAACTAAAGGACACAATAGATATCTGGCTATTGTTTGCTTTTATAAAAGTCCAGTTCTTAAATTTCTGAGTAAAAACTGCAGGAGGAAGGAGATATTTGAAAAAAATGTTTGTTAGCCTAAACCTCTGTGTTAGTAACAATACTATAAAAACTGTCTTTTAACTAAAGTTCTTAATTAGTTAAGTGCTTTTTTATATCTATCTCTATAAAAAGTAAATGGACAGGTTATGATTAAATACAACAAGATAAAACACTACTGGGAACACGGTATGAAGCCTTCTCCAAAGAAAAGAAGTAGAAAACTTCCAAACCAAAGAGGGTATGTTTCTTCTTTTTATTTCTACAAGTCATAATCAACAAAGTAGCAGTGATAAAGATGGGTGCTGATATATTCTATTATCCATTCCACCCTAGAAGGAGAGCTGAGCTGCCACATTGTAATCTCTGCTTTTTCCAAGCAACAGATATAAAAAGCATGGGTTGATGGAACAAAAACAACAGGTTATACGACCTCTCCATGCCTCACTGAAACTCCAGTACTTTGGCCACCTCATGCGAAGAGTTGACTCATTGGAAAAGACTCTGATGCTGGNAGGCCCCCCAGGTCACCCTCTGACTTTCTCCGCGAAGGAGGAGACGGCCTTGGGCACGGCTGAGACATCTGCGGAGCAAAAGCGAGCTCTTCTCATGGGGCCTCCGTGGACGCACCTCCGTGGTCCCTCAGTGTGGTCTGTGCGGAATCAGTCCTCTGCGCAGCCCCTAACGACCGCTCTAGAGCTGCCGCGGGGCGAGGTGGGACTGGGTGTCAACCGGGACGGTTCATCCGCTGCGAGCTTAACTCACGCTGCGATTCTTAGCCCCGCATCCTGACGCGTCTCGGTTTGGTCAGACGCGGGGAGCCTTAGAAACGACAGAGGTGGGGCATTCCTCCCCGCGCCCACCCACGGGGGCGGTGGCGCGGCTGTGCGGCTGCGCGAGGGCCAGCGCGTGGGGCAGGTGGACGCCCCCACGTCCGCTCTGCGGGGGACAGGGCCCGGGGCTGGGCCCGTCTCGCCCGCTCCTTCCCGGTGTCCCCGCGCCAGGACCCCCGCCACCCCGCTGGGCCGGTGTCCGCCAGACCCTCGAGGGACCAGCCGAGCGCCCGCTCTGCCGTCCCGCAGCCCCGCGCGCCCAGCCCCGGGGAGGCCCTCGTGGCGGGGACCCCCGAGCCGCCTCGGGAAGGAAAGAACGCGCTCCNTGTCAGCCCTCTCCACCATGACCCGCCCATCTTGGGTTGCCCTGCAGGCATGGCTTGGTCTCACTGAGTTAGACAAGGCTGCGGTCCTAGTGTGATTAGATTGACTAGTTTTCTGTGAGTATGGTTTCAGTGTGTCTGTCCTCTGATGCCCTCTTGAAACACCTACCATTTTTTTACTCATTAGGGGATCTTAGTTCCCTACCAGGGATGGAACCCGTGTTCCCCTGAATTGGAAGTACAGAATCTTAACCATGGGGGAAGTCCCTAATTTTTGACTATTATTCCCATGATGCCATTTTCCAAATTGGATTAGGATAAGAGATATGTAATTAATCAGGACCTGAATTTGTTGTTGGTTGTTTTCTTTTCTTTTTTTTTTTTGAGTAGGAGCAATTTTCAAAACACATAAGAACGTACTGTTAACCAGGTATGGCAGTAAGTATAGCGAATGTTAAGGGTAATATCACATTCTTAATTTAATTCTTCTTTAAATTAATTACCATTCCAGGATTTTCTGTTGATTTTCTATGAGGCACTCCCATATGGGATAGGACATTGAAAATCCAATCAGAGACCTGAATCTACTTAATAAGAAACCAGAATCTCATAGCTCTTGAAGGATATGCTTATGCAGCAAAGGGCAAAAGGCTACTAAAGAGAGCTGACAGTATCAGGACCATATGTGAAATGAACAGGATTTTAAGAGGCCTGGGAATGAAAACCAAATGAAACTAAAATTCAGAGCAAAAGACTCCTTACACACCAGAAATGTGAGCCCTGAAATTTCACCCACTATTGGTGGGAGTATAAAGTGCTAATATATATCAAAATCCTAAAGCTTGGGCAAACTCTTTGACCAAACAACTATACTTCCATAATTTAGTTTCTGGAAATAATTTAGGGTGTGGGCAAATTTTAGCTACAGAGATGTTATTAGTTGTAACGTTCCTTAAAACAACAGTTCAGTTCAGTTCAGTCACTCAGTCGTGTCCAACTCTTTGCAACCCCATGNCATAATTTAGTTTCTGGAAATAATTTAGGGTGTGGGCAAATTTTAGCTACAGAGATGTTATTAGTTGTAACGTTCCTTAAAACAACAGTTCAGTTCAGTTCAGTCACTCAGTCGTGTCCAACTCTTTGCAACCCCATGAATCGCAGTAGAGACAAACTATTCAGAACTAGAGGACTGGAAAAAATAAGTCATGGCATTTTCTATGGGGCAGAAAATTATACAGCCTACAAAAATGATAAATAAAGATGTTTATTATGTATTTTGGGGTGGGGGAAAAGGTTATAAAACAATATGCATTGTATATATAAGTGTATATAAAACAATATATATTAAAATGTATATAAAACAATATACATTTCTGCAATCAAGAAAAGTATAAAGTAATTTAAAAATATGGACCAAAGGATTAAAAGGATAAAAACCAGAATATAATATAGTGATAGTTTTAGGATAGCAATATCAGTGTTTTCATACTTTTCTTTCAGCTTAACTGAATTTTCTTATTTTTCCCAATGAACACAAACTATTACTTGTATTCCAGAAAAAGGAAAAAACTCAGCAAATTAAGATTGAATGTACCAAGAAATGAGATGGTTTCATATTTCTGAACATCCATTATATCAATATATCAGTCCTTCCAAACCTCCAGAAAGCAAGATCATGATAATCAACTTTACTTTGCAAAATGTAAAACTGGTATTTATGGTGACAGAAAGCCAAACAGAACTAAAAAGCACAGAAAGTTGACCCTCACAAAATAAAATAGACTTGAGACGTATTGTGTCACATACAAAACCACAGGCTTTGAAGCACATGATAGGTGATGAATATAAACTGGCTCCAAATGAGGTAAAACCTCGCAAAAAAGAACAGAAAGAAGGAGAGGCTTTGGCTAAGTAGTGAGGGTGTTTGCAAGGACTGACCTTGAGGGTAGACCACTGCGGTCAGCGTGGATAGTTTATCTCGTGGGCACACATTACAGAAAGGGTGAGTAATCACCGCTCTCCACTGGCCGCTTACCCGTGTTGGTCTGCGAGACACAGGAGTCTGTCTGGAACGTGACAAGGAAAGCTGATGGTGGGAATGCATGGAGTCAATGGTTTACAGAGGCAGCAGCCCTCACACCATGGGAGGAAAAGAGGTTTTGATTAATTGGTTGATTCCAAGGGCTTGTTTTCCTTACCCTGAAAGATGGCTGAATTCATTCTGATCTCCTGTCACTGTCTCATTTTGCTGAATTTTTGCTTTAGAGGCTTCTCTCTACTGCTTTTCCCCACCCCATCCCACACCCCCCGCCCCCGAGGTGGGGAGGGCGGGTGTCAAGATAAATCGCACTGTTAGAATTAAAGCNCCTGAAAGATGGCTGAATTCATTCTGATCTCCTGTCACTGTCTCATTTTGCTGAATTTTTGCTTTAGAGGCTTCTCTCTACTGCTTTTCCCCACCCCATCCCACACCCCCCGCCCCCGAGGTGGGGAGGGCGGGTGTCAAGATAAATCGCACTGTTAGAATTAAAGCTTATTTTATATAACAGTTTTTTTTTGGAGGGGGAAACTGCCTTATAAGATAAGAAATTACAGGAAGCTAATGACTTCTGCAGAGGGCCTGAAGGAAGCAGAAAGTGGAAAGCCATTTTGTATTTCTGCCTCTTTGCCATTGGACTGAGTTTTTCTCTCATGGCATTGTGAACCCGGTTTCTTGTTTTATGTGTCCTTTGCATTTCTCAGAAGCTCTCTATTGTCTGTGCTTAGAAAATGGAAGCATGCTGATAGCTCATAAAGTTATTTTTTCCAGTTTGTTAATTTTTCAGGACCTAGGAGCCTACAGAATTGTTATGGGATGCTCCCAACTTCTAATCATGATTATTTGCATTGCAGGACATTCAGAATTAGAGAGGATCACTTTGAAGTGCACTGATGGACAGAGGAGCAGTGGGTGACCTTCTAGGGATGGGGAAGAGGTCAGACAGAAAGATCATAGATGCCAAGACTGCCTGGATTCCATGTTTTTATGACTATAAGCAGGGAGGAAGGCTGGGGGTTTGTGGGCTGGGGACCTGTGCTTTAAGATATTATTCTATTGTTTAATGTGGCTGGATGGCCGTATCAATACTCTTTGTGAGACCCTAATTTGAAAAGGGAAGAGTAGGAAGACTGCTGAAGAATTGATGCTTCCAAATTGTGGCATTGGAGAAGACTCTTGAGAGTGCCTTGGGCTATAAGGAAATCAAACCAGTCGACCTAAAGGAAATCAACCCTGAATGTTAATTGGTTTGACTGATGCTGAAGCTGAAGCTCCAATGCGTTGGCCACCTGATGCGAAGAACTGACTCAATGGAAAAGACCCTGATGCTGGGAAAGATTGAGGGCAGGAGGATAAGGGGACCACAGAGGATGAGATGGTTGGATGGCATCACTGACTCGATGGACATGAGTTTGAACAAGCTTCAGGAGTTGGTGATGGACAGGGAGGCCTGGCATGCTGCAGTCCATAGGGTTGTAAAGAGCTGGACACAACTGAGTGACTGAACTGAACTGAGGAAGACTTTAGCTGTCTAAAGGGAGGGCAGAAAAGGGCAGGGGAAGAAAGGGAGGCTCTGAGGATGAGAATATGAATGGGTAAATAAACAAAGGGTGGAAGCAGGAACTGTCAGTGGGCTGAAAATTTGTATAGCAATGGACCTTGTAACTTGAGTAACCTCTCTCATTAATAACCCATCAGAAAATTCCATCTACTATCCCTTTCCCTCCAGGTGATACACTTTCCCCAGAATTGAAATATGTAAAAGTGTGCAACAGCTATAAGTAAAATTCACAACTCTAAGTTCTTCTGATCTGTTTGTACTGGCAAAGGAAGGTATAGCACTCTATCCCTGGCTGATGTCATCCATTCATGGGCCTAAGAATTTGGGAATGTAGCCTGGGTCTTTTGGATTCTTCTTTTCCTTTCCTTCATCTGAAGGAGATGCCACTGGCTGAGTATACCAAAGTCAGCCCATCTAGATAAGAAGTGAAATTCTTTATCCAACTACCATATGTGTAGCCTATGAGAAGATAAAACATTTGGCCCATGGGAATCACTGAGTTGCTGGCAAGTTTTGCTCAGCTTTCTTAAAGGAAGAGGTAGCAGGCATCCTGAAGATCAAGTTAGGATCTATGAAGTTCAGGTTCGAAGTTCGGGTTGAAGAATATGAATCACAGGGAGGAAGTTATTCTGTTTCACCTCAACCTGCCAGAGCCCTGATCTGGTCCCCAGACCTGGGGCACAGAGGTTTGCATCTCTTGTTTAGAGAGAGATGAATGAATCCAAGTGTACATGCATTTACATTTCCAAACATAATCATTATAACAATGTTGATAATTATACCTGGGCTTCATGGAGGTTCATGGAATCAAGATTGCTGGGAGAAATATCAATAACCAGATATGCAGATGACACCATGCTTATGGCAGAAAGCAAAGAACTAAAGAGCCTCTTAATAAAAGTGAAAGAGGAGAGTGAAAAAGTTGGCTTAAAACTCAACATTCAGAAAACCAAGATCATGGCATCTGGTCCCATCACTTCATGGCAAATAGATAGCAAAACAATGGGAACAGTGACAGACTTTATCTTGGGGGGCTCTAAAATCACTGCAGATGGTAACTGAAGCCATGAAATTAAAAGATTGCTTCTTCCTTGGGAGAAAAGTTATGACCAACCTAGATAGCATACTAAAAAGCAGAGAGATTACCTTGTCAACAAAGGTCCGTCTAGTGAAAGCTATGGTTTTTCCAGTAGTCATGTAGTGAGAGTTGGATTATAAAGAAAGCTGACCACCGAAGTGATGCTTTTGAACTGTGGTGTTGGAGAAGGCTCTTGAGAATTCCTTGGACTGCAAGGAGAGCCAACCAGTCAATCCTAAAGGAAACCAGTCCTAAAGATTCATTGGAAGGAGTGATGCTGAAGCTGAAACTCCAAAACTTTGGTCACCAGATGTGAAGAACTGACTCATTTGAAAAGACCCTGATGCTAGGAAAGATTGAAGGCAGGAGAAGAAGGGGATGACAGACAATGAGATGGTTGGATGGCATCACTGACTCAATGGACATGAGTTTGTGTAAACTCTGGGAGTTGGTGATGGACAGGGAGGCCTGGCATGCAGCAGGCCATGGGGTCACAAAAGAGTTGGATGCGACTGAACTGAACTTCATGTTGGTCACTGAAGCTTTCAAAGGCGCTATCTCAGGAGTTCCACGGGTGTGGCAATTCTTAAATAAACATTTTATTTAAAGGAAATAAACAAATGAAACAAGCACCTGGAGAGGTCAAGTGACACTGTTTGAGGATGTACAACAACCACACACAGAAGTCAAGACCACATGGGCAAGACATGTGATGACAGGCAAGGCTCAGGTCTCTTGCACCCACGGGCTTTCTTTACTAGATTATAGTGCCTCCTAAAAATAATCAGGAGAGGCACTCAATTCTGTGGGTTGAACAGGAGATGCTGCTACGTCACTTCAGTCGTGTCCGACTCTGTGCGATTCCACAGATGGCAGCCCATTGGGCTCTGCCGTCCCTGGGATTCTCCAGGCAAGAACACTGGAGTGGGTTGCCATTTCCTTCTCCAATGCACGAAAGTGAAAAGTCAAAGTGACTTCGCTCAGTGGTGTCTGACCCTCAGCGACCTCATGGACTGCAGCCTACCAGGGTTCTCCATCCATGGGATTTTCCAGACAAGAGTACTGGAGTGAGGTGCCATTGCCTTCTCCGAACAGGGGATGAGAGCTTGTCTTTAAAATGTGGTAAGCCTTGCAGTTGCTACTCCAGTCACTGATTCCAACATTCAATCTACCTTATCTTAGATACTGTTCCAGAAGACTAAGGGAGAAGATTACGTAGTGAAGAAGACGTCAGTGTGAGATGAGGCTAAGTTTTCACCTAGGAGAAGATGTGAGTGGAATCTTCTCAGAGTTAGAAACTCCAAATATGACTAAAATATCAATGAGGAGCTATAAGTCATGGTATGAAGAATCGGACAGAACAGTCAGATCATGTCACACTACTCTGTTTTGGCTGTAGACAATCTCCTTGTGACCAATGACATTCCTTTTCAGAAAATTCACCCTTGAACATTTAAGAAGCCAAAAAATATTTTTCAAGAAAAAAGAAAAATATAAATAAAAACAGAATGAAAATTGGCAGAGGATATATTAAATCCAGAGATACCTTGATTTCAATTTTGCTTCTGTCCCATATTAACTGTAGCCTTGGGAAAATTTCTTAAAACATCTCTGAGCCTGTGTTTTCTTCATAACGCAGGAATAAAAAGCCCTACCTGGAGACTGTCAAGATTAAATGAGGTGTCTTCATCTGCTCAGGCTGACATCATGAAATACCAGATTGAGTGTTTAAACAATATAAACCTATTTTCTCAAGGCACCAATATTAAGGTGCCAGCAGGGTTGGTTCTGGTTTGCAGATGGCTATCTTTCGGCTGTGTCCTCAAATAGCAGAGAGAAAACAAGGTCCAGTATCTCTTCTTAGAAGGGCACTAATCTCACCATGGAGGTCCCACCCTCATGACCTCACCTAATCCAAATTACCTCCCAGAGGCCACATCTCTGAATATCATCATGCTGCAGGATTAGGGATTCAACATTTG
The DNA here is from genome assembly GCA_006410875.1 of Neotragus pygmaeus. Classification (NCBI taxonomy): domain Eukaryota; kingdom Metazoa; phylum Chordata; class Mammalia; order Artiodactyla; family Bovidae; genus Neotragus; species Neotragus pygmaeus. The sequence continues at coordinate 3,414,639 of SJYV01017599.1, read as the reverse complement.
AACTTTAAGGGAAAAGAAACTTCCAGTTCATAGTATGAATTAACCCATGCAGGGCCTTAGTAAGCCTCTCTACTGCTTTGTTTTAGCAATTGTGCTTCATCCCAGGGAGGGCAACGCAGCTAGTTATGAGAACATCTTCATCAATCAACACATTAAAATAAGTCACTGACATTCAACAATAAATACCTCCATGTGATGTTTCTGACATTGTTTACATTGAATTTACATTGAAGTCACTCAGTCGTGTCCGACTCTTTGTGACCCCATGGACTGTAGCCTACCACGCTCCTCTGTCCATGGGATTTTCCAGGCAAAAGTACTGGAGTGGGTTGCCATTTCCTTCTCCAGGAAATCTTCCCAACCCAGGGATTGAACCCGGGTCTCCCGCATTGTAGGCAGATGCTTTACAAATCCAGAAAAATGTTGAAAATTCAACTCTCCCATCTTTGTTTAAAAACTCCAGTTAAAATCCACAAGCATTCATGTATGGATTCAATTCTTTGAAAGAGATATTTCATAAGCATCAGCTTGAGAAGCTTGGACAGGGTGCAGGGCATTACACTTTCAAAAATGTTGGAATGAGACTCTTGCATGTGACCATTTCCAATATATACCCTTAAATTCTGTAATCTTTCTGGACCTCTGTTGCCCATGTGGGTTGTGAGAGGTACCAGGAAGATTATATGAAAAGCACCTAGCATAGTTCTTGGTACAAAAGAAGGTTACAATAAATAAAACTCTCATTACTGAGCTACTAATGGAAAACCTGGCTTCTAGTCCCAACCCTGAGACTGTGGGCAAGTCACTTAAGCTCTCTGATGCTCAGCTGAACAAATACTTCTTCAACTTTCAGTTACAACTTCGGAGCCAGACTTCTTGGTTTTGGCATTTACTAGCTGTTTCAACATAAGTCAAGTTATTTAACTTCTTTTGCCTCAGACTCATCAACTATAAAAGGGGGATAATAGAGCTGTTGTGGGACTGAATGTACATTCCTGATTCAGAGAAAGAACTCATGTGCTCCTGATTATTATTATAGATAATTATAGATAAAGAAACAGAGTAGAGAGCAGATCACAGAACTTGTAGGAAGTCAAGTGAAGGCTGACTCCAGAGCTTGTGCTCTGAGCCCTAACCCATACTGTTTCTCTGCTGCTGCTAAGTCGCTTCAGTCGTGTCCGACTCTGTGCGACCCCATAGACGGCAGCCCACCAGGCTCCCCCATCCCTGGGATTCTCCAGGCAAGAACACCGGAGTTGGGTTGCTATTTCCTTTTCCAGTGCATGAAAGTCAAAAGTGAAAGTGAAGTCGCTCTGTTGTGTCCGATAGCGACCCCATGGACGGTAGCCCACCAGGCTCCTCCGTCCATGGGATTTTCCAGGCAAGAGCACTGGAGTGGGGTGCCATTGCCTTCTCCATACTGTTTCTCTACATTTTTGTAAGCCTATTGTTAACCTTATTATTTTACAACTCAAAATCTCTCCATAAAACCCACGTGTGAAATGTCTTTTGCAATTTGGTGGGAGGAAAAGCTTTGTCTCCTACAGAGACTAATATGCTTCCTCTTTTTGAAAAGAATTATGCAACTTATCATGTGTTCTTTTTTGTCTCGGCTGCCAGGAAGCTCCAAGTCAAATTGTGTGCTCCATCATCACCAGCAAGTTGTTTCCTTCTTCCTGTATCTCTGTTCCTTATTTTTTCTTTTAATTCTCTTTTACAAACGTTTTCATTTGTGTCTCTTGTTGAAAGAGGCCTTGGAGGTATTTAAAAAGTGGTGGGTGGAGATGAAGAAAGCAAATAAAAATCAGAAATTCACATGAAAATTTTAAGTTTTCTACCTTACCTGTTTCACTTGCTAAAAGAAAAAAATGCGGAAATTTAGATGAAATTGTGTAAGAGCGATTTTAAAGGAGGAAAAAAAAAAAAGAAAACCAACAGAAGAACAGAATGACCGACAGTAACGCAGGCCAAGGCAAATGAAAGCTGCAGTAAATGTGTCTGAGGCTAGAAGTGTTTGTGCTTTCCCTGGCTGGAACCTATCATTTCTTAATTATATCCTGTGCCTGTTTTGCAAGACATGAGCTTCTGTCAAGAGGAAGGACAGCCCCAGACAGGGGCGGGGCCACGGCCCACCCCTTGGTCCTCACGTACCTGTACAGAAGCGAAATCCCCCGAGGCACAGGCCCCCAGAACAGCAGCGCCCACAAGAACAGACTCCACTTCTTGCGACAGGACCACAGGCATGCCTGCGCAGAACAAGGCCACACCTTGGTTAGGGAGCAGGGCCAGGGGAGCCAGTCCAGGCAGCACAAACACCTGATGGAAAGGCAGCGGAGGGCTCCCTCCCTGTGCCCTGCAGTTTCCAGTTCTTTAGGATTACTTGGTTCTGAAGGATTTCCCTGTCTCTGCCTGCCAGTACAGTAGACAAGGGTCCCTTAGGAACCAATACACACACACACACACACACACACACACACACACAC